>JAOEHI010051240.1:0-19096 GCA_025447815.1 Percopsis transmontana | reverse complement strand
TGGCCTACCTGTAAGCATCCTTGAGCAAGATGCCTAACCCCTATCTGCTCCATGTAATTGTAAATCGCTTTGGATAAGTGTCTCCTAAATTACCTAATTGTAACATGCAACCTATGCTAAAGCTACTGAGACAGAATGCCTAGGTTAGTGTGTATATACACACACACACACACACACACACACACACACACACACACACACACTTCACGCATGTGAAAACGCACTCAACACATATGTTACAAAGAGAGGTTCCATTTGTGAATAGCTCTATAGATGGGAATGCGAGAATTTATGCTGCAAAAGCCTCCCAGTACCCCTCTGCAGTTTACAGCACTGGGATGAGACCTGAATGCTAATGTTTCGCTTCTGTTTTATAACACTAACCGATGACACCTAAGGAAATCAGTTATATTACCATGGGTGCTGTAACGAGAGATGTATTTGAATATTAGAGCTAATGGATGCAGCAAAATTTTGCGGTTTCCCTCAACCACTTGTAGTGAGTGGGCTGTGGGTTTCATATACAGTCATTTCAAATAACAATCTTAGGTGATACTGTAAAATACACATTTGGTGTGTGTATTGTAATATACTCTGCCTTTGAGCCCCAATACCACGTGAAAGGAATGGGCTCTATAGAGTAGATGGGAAATAGGACTTCTATGTTTGTGTGTGTGTGTGTGTGTGTGACATCGTGGCAACATAGTACAGTCCTCTATGGAGCAGTACAGATGATATGCAAAATTTCAGGTGAGAGGGGATCATGTCTCAAGTGGCTGTCAGGTCATCGCCAAGGCAACCCCAAAGGCAGCCAGGACAGAGCCCAGGAGTCACTTGTCACCGGCGGGAAGTAGGCAGCCTGGTTGCCATGGTTATGGCTACTGTCACCACAGGGAAGCACTAGTAATGTCTCCACGGCTGGCATCCTTTGGCCCTCACCGGTGTGTTTGCTTGGAAGGGGTACAGCATGTGTTAAGTGTGTGTGTGGCTGTGCAGGTGTGTACTAAGTGTATATTGTGTAACTGTAAACGGATAAGGGGTTAGATTATGTTGTCGTAGGTCAGTGCTGTTTTAGAGAGGTCTGTAATGATCCCTTCCCATCTGAATCTTCCAGAGGGTTGTTCCTTATTGGTGTGTTTCAGTTGGGTAAAACTCCACCCCTTCTGCATGCCTGATATTTACAGCAAACGCACACAATCTCCAGCGTCTGCCCAGTTGGACGTGTCACGTGGCTCAGCGTGGCAGTGTTTTGACAGATGGCAACATAACGAAGTTGGCCATAGTTGGAAAATCATGGACAAAGATACTGGAGTCTAACTTCGCCTTGTTACAGAAAATGAGCAGTGGAAGACACACAGCGACTGACACAATGACAAAAGTGATAATGGCGGTACCAGTGCACAGTCACAGTCCACTATACACTAAGGGCACATTCACATTTGTTCCGTTTGTCTGGTCCCCCCTGCCCCTGCCCCCGCTGGTCTCAGTTAACATAAAAAATTTTGGGTGTGAACCCTGGTCTGTTCACGTCATCAACACAAGGAACGTGCAGCCAATGTCACTAGGCAACGACGCAAAACGGAGGGAAAATCATCAATCAAATCAAAATGGACAGCCACACTATTTGCTTTTATATTCGGTACCAGTTTTTCAGTGTCAGTGTGTCAGCAACAACATAACCACGTTGGCATTCTGACTATGCCAACGACCGTTAAACAAACAAACAAATGCACGTCATCAATACCGGTAGCGTTTACTTCCTGGTTTTAGATCGGCTAGCGTTCAAACCAATGCGAACCACACTGGAGCTCAGGTGAACCGTACTCCAGACCCCCTGTTCTGGCCCCGGGTGCGCACCAGAGTTCAGAAAACAGCGTTCACATCATCAAAACGAACCAAACTAACTCTAGTGAGCCTGGGTCCGCACCAAATGCGTGTGAACGCGCCCTAACTCTTTGCTTCAGTTGAATTATACAGTAGTGGAATTTGTGTGCCAGTAAAATAGCCTAATTCAGTGTTTTTTTTGCATAACGTCCATGTTGTGGTCACCCACAGCAGAGGTCACACGTTGATTCAGAGGAGTCGTATACTAATTTAAAATGATGATAAATCTGTGAAATATTTAACTTATCTTTACCATTAATCTTTGTAATAAATTCTTTTATCATGGGAATTTCCTGCCTCAGGGATTTCATGGGCAGTTTGTCAAGCTAAATAATAAAATAAAAACAAATGAAAAGGCATATGCAAGGCTGTATGTGCTGACTGAGGCATTTCCCTTATAATGTGGTTTGATAATGCAGTTCTTCAGACTGGCTTTTTGATCTGCTGTGCTTTTGACAACACTAAGAGTCTATGCCAGATGTGTTACCTAAAGTGACGGCATAGGAGTCCACACACACACACACACACGGTGACACAGATCTAAGTTCATGGCCTCTGTGTAATAAAGTTAAGCCTCTGTTATGAGCTTCCTTATCTTTTAAAACCTGTCCAACTCTAAAAAGGTTTCACAGCCAAGGCACAGAGAGGGAATGCGGAGGAGGAGATTGGCAGAGCAAGACGCTTATGTTTGTTCCAAGAGGATTCGAGAAAATGATTACCACAGCTATCTGCTTTCACCCTGACATTGAATTTGTTGATTTTCCTTCTACTGTGCGTGCGTGTGTGGAACCTTCATAGGCTCTACATCCAGTCACTTCATGCCATGGTGCGTGTATGGAGTATGTGTGCGTGCGAGAGGGAAAGACACGCGTGTTTTGCGTGTTGTGTGTTGTGTGCAGGTTGTGAAAGCGACTGCAGTGTGGGGTTACAGAAGGAGATCCATTACTTTGCACTGACAGCTGGCCTTAATTACTGCTAACTATAGGCAGAGAGCACAGAGAGAGAAAAGAGGGATGGAGAGATGGAAGGATGAGTGTAATTAAAAAGTCTATTTGAAACCTCTAGATTACACTGATGAGGTTTGTATAATGACTGTGCCATTCTCACATCGGTACTTCTTACTTAGATGACTTGCAAATAATTTTCACATACTGTCAGTTGTGACATTTTATTTTTTTGTTAATTTGTGCTAATAAACAGTCCCCCTCATTCGCACGCACGGCCTTCGTCCAATAAGCACAGCCTGCTCATTAGGCAGGGTTAGTGTCAGGGTCTCGGGCAAATGAAGAGTGAAAGTGGCGGCTCAATCTAACCTGGGCATGAAGCTCTGTCTGAGACGGCCCGGCTCTGCATGACAGCCTCCGCACAGCCAAAGCATTCATCGGTGGTCCTCTGAACCTAATTGAAATGTCACAATGTTCGTTCTTTCTTTCTTCTTTCTAATAGTTCTTGACAACTGCCTTGGCCACCACCATCCCAGTGCCCTGTGGAGCCTTCATGCCTGTCTTTGTCATCGGTAAGAAACTGCAACTGCTTGTGTATGTAAATTTATTGCGTGAAGACTGTCTGTGTAAAAGTTTATTTGTGTGTGTGATTTGCAGGGGCAGCTTTCGGTCGTCTGGTGGGAGAGAGCATGGCAGCTTGGTTTCCGGATGGCATCCACGCAGATGGAAACATATACCCCATAGTACCAGGCGGCTACGCTCTTGTGGGTGAGCCATAGAGTCCTTTCTACTACCCATTAAATTAAATGGGGCTTATGACTTGCTGTAGTTCTTTGGTGACGTACGGAATTCAGTTTAACATTTAATGGTAGGCAGGAATTCACTAAAGAATGTTGCACACAAATTTGTTGTCTCTCCTGATTGTCCAGGACGCTATTCATGTTAACACATTAGCCCGATCCCATTGGACAACTGGAGAATCAGTCAGCGATTCTTCTGAGCTAACAATTTATCCTCCATTTTGTTACAGAGCAGTAAAAACGACATTTAAAACCTCCACATTTACTTCATTGAGAGACAAACTGGTGGTAATGAAATTCATGGAACACTATATTTGCAAGGTCATAACATGCTATACTTGACGAGTACCGTATCGCTTCCCAGTTTGCTGTTTCATCAACCATTGTCAATAATCTTTTGTCCTCAAATGATGTCCCGCATTTCCCTGCTATTTGAGAATTTTATTATTCATTTTATTACACAAAATTAGGAAATATTAGCAGGGTTGGGGGGGAAATGCCAGCTAGTGTATATAATGTGAAGGTTGAATACGTGTTATTTCATTGGCGGCCTTATTTCAGTGGTGCAAGGTTTGTTGTTGTTTAGATGACTCACCCAATGAACCTCTTTCATCTCACAGCAGCAACACACAACAGGCGAAAAAAGTATAAATGTTCAGGTTAGGCAGAGAGCATGACCATTTAGCTGTTACAGGCAGTATTAAGTTGCCACCAAGAACATCATTAAGCTTACTTTTGTAGCCCTTTCAGACCTGTCTTTCTATTTTTTGTGCATTTTATTTCAGTTCAATCAGTGCCTCCATCCATTCTGCCAAGCTTCCAGTTAACGCTCGCCTCACCCCAGCTATTCTCTTCCTATTGCTGAAAAACAGCACTTTTGTGCTTCTTTTTTATATCCCACTAGCTAAATAGTTGGATTTTGGCTCACAGGCAAAAGGTGAGATGGATTCTAATGCGTGAGGGTGGATTCTAAATCTCCCTGTTGTGACAGTACTCTGAGCGCAGAGTATCTGCTAATAGCTTGTTTCCTGAGAGTATCTCTGTAAGTCAAATCCCCCTAAGGAGTGAGTGTGGTCTTGGAATCGGACCAATAGGAATCGTCTGAGAGATAACGGATTTCCCCTACCTACCTGTCTCTCCCCCCTCTCCTCCCCAGGGGCTGCTGCGTTGGCCGGAGCCGTCACGCACAGTGTGTCCACGGCCGTCATCGTGTTTGAGCTGACTGGCCAGATCTCCCACATCCTGCCGGTGATGATAGCGGTGATCCTGGCCAACGCCGTCGCCCAGGCGCTGCAGCCCTCCCTGTACGACTCCATCATCAAGATCAAGAAGCTCCCCTACCTGCCCGAACTGGGCTGGGGTCACCACGAGTATGTACATCAGCCACTCGCTACCGCTTGCACCCGCGATGCCCAATAATAACTGGTTCATAGCTCGCAGAACAGTGGTTTGTGTCGCAAGGTACAAGATTCGATTGGTCTTGACCTAATGGGGTTCTGTTTTTTTTTTTATGCCAATATGTTGAAAGTAGTGAAGACACTATTAAAATATCTATAATTTTTGGAATGGGTCCTGGCTTAAAAGGTTTAAAAACAACACACATACAGTAGTACATACAACACAGTTAAATACAGTGATTTAGCTCACTGGCACCTCCTTTATTTCTGTTGTTGCTTCAGAGAATAGAACATTCAACCTAGTGTCATGGTGCAGACGCCTCTCTCTCTCTCTCTCAGGGGGGGGTGGAATGGAGAAGTGTGAACCCCCCCCCGCCAAGCTGCTTGTTGTTTATTCAAACTGCAAACTGTCCATTGCTCTCCCACACACACTCCTGCACCCTCACACTGTCAGGGTGTGTAATGCCTGGTCATGTGATGACACACACGCAGTCCCACGCACATAGAAGATCATATTGTCTTGTACGCGATCCATACTCATTAAGTCATCTTTTCATACATCTGCAGCGTTTCAATGTGGGTGACATTCTAGGACAAACACTGACATGAAAAAGGCTTAACGTGGCTTAATGATCCAAAACGGCGATCAATGACTACCAAATTCCTCTCTGACATCTCTTGTCATAAAGACTTGAACCTGTCAAAAACAGTTTGGGCATTATTTACATTAAACTAAATAGTACACAATGTCATAATACTTGAGGTCGGGAATGTCGCTCAAATTGCAACTCTGCAGAAATACGAAAATATGACTTGGTAATGAGTATGGATAGCGTATACCAGCCTCGTTCAGTTACTGTTGGAATCTTGTTTTATATGAGATATTCAAGTGGTTTAAAATACTCGATGATAAAGTAAGACCGGATTCAACCGCAGGTGTATAACTATTGAAATAAAAAAAATTCGGACCTCCAAAGTGGGAACAGTGACGTAGGTTGGAATCCTCAATACAGTTTGAAAATGTGACCCATGCCAACATACACACATCATCAAAGACATGGTCCATTACATTTTCACCCACTCTTTTCCTTGAATGACTTCTGAACACTAAGGTTAGGGTTACATCTCTATCTGTCCTCTCTCCTCTGAGTCTTCACAGCCAGGGAGGCACTCTGTGTGTGTGTGTGTGATTATTACGGAGATCATTTTATTGCTTTTTATCTATACCTTCTCCACTCACTACTCTCTAGACCATGCTTAAGATCTGTAAACATGGTTTAATTATCATTTTGGCCTATTTATTTAGGCCCAGATCTATATCTCTACCTCAGGCGAGCTGGCCAGGTACAATCAGACTTGCCACGCTAGAGAGACGGAGAGTTCAGTTAAAAAGAAACCTTTCAGATTGATTAACTGCACTCTTCTACCGAGGGAAATTATTCTTGGCAGGCATTTGTTCGAGGCATACATCACTATTGTATACTTCCTGCTCCTGGAGGGGTCAGAGTATTGAGTATTGAATTGCCACTAAATCAGGAAACTGGGAAGTGCTTGCATGAGGCGACTCGCTCACTGGCACCAGTGCTGGACTTTGGCAGCGGAAACGGATGACTGCTGTCGCTGTTGGGAGGTTGGCAGGCGCAGGGCAGGAAGAAACCCTGTGTATTTCGTGCATCAGGGTACACCCAGTGCTGTTCTGCTGAGGCAGAACGCCACCCCATAACCTTTCCCATCACATGCAGTAGAGAGCGGGCGGTCACCTCAAGACTGCTGTGATTCTCAGAGTCAGCAGAGTTGGATGTGTGCAATCATGCTGCTTCCACCAAGCCCAAGTTATACCTGCTGTGTCCCATTGAATCCGTTCGTCTCTCACCCCTTCTCCTGTGCTCTGCCTCTGATCTCAACCGTGCTTGATCAGTCTCTCCTCCCTGCCCAGTCTCCTCCTCTCAAACTTCTGTCACCCTCACGTCTTTCTCCCGAGTCGCCTCGCCCCTCCGCGTTACCTCTTACCCCCCCTTCCCAACCGCCAATCTCATCCCTCTCTCTGCTTTGATCTCCTCCCAGCAAGTATAACATCCGTGTGGAGGACATCATGGTGAGGGATGTGAGGTATATAACCCTCAACTGCTGTTACCGAGACCTCCACGATGTGCTGCTGACAGACCAGCTCAAGACCCTGGCTTTGGTTGAGTCAGCTGGTGAGTGATTAAACATAATAAAGCTAGATTAAATGAGACATATTAAAGATTATGAAGGAAATATAATAACATCTCGACATCATCTCACAACCCCCTAAAAAAGAACCTAGCGACCCTTCTTGAAAAGTGACATGCAGACGTGCCATGTCCCACTCGCACCAACCCTTTTACTCCTTTTTAGGTGACCTTGAGTTAATGTTTTTATAGTATTGAACAAGGACAAAGGGCTGACGGCAGACTTGGTATTCTAAGACAGTCTCCATTATGCAACGGCTCAGGAACAATTAGCTGTAGCGTTTACCAAACACATAATCAGCATGTACTGGCACAGAGGCAATTACTTAAATCAAACAAGCGCTGTGCACGTAGGCCCAATTAAATGCATACAGATATGTACACACACACACAAATACACACGCTCCATTCTTAATCCAAAGCAACATTTGTTTGGAACCTCCTGTAGTCGGCGCTCCTCTGAAGTTTACACTCCTCAATTGTGTTATAGCTTCCCCTTAACTCCTCTCCTACTCCTCACAATCTACTCGCATCTCCTTCTCCTCCTCCTCCCTCTGCAGAGTCCATGATCCTGCTGGGCTCCATTGAGCGGGGTCAGCTCCAAGCCCTGCTCTCCCAGCAGCTGGGCCGCCCGCGCCGCCTAGAGTACATCCGGGACCAGGCCGCGGCCGAAAAGAAGCGCCAGTCGGTGGTGTCGCACCCGGCCAGCGAGGACGGCAGCCAGCGCACCAACCAGGAGGTCCGCTTCCAGGTGAGAGTGCAGTAAAGGGGCACCTATAGGGAGAATAGGGTAGGTTAATGCTGCATGGATTTATAGTAGAACTTATCGTATCAACCTTTAGCTGCTATAAGTACAGGACACAGTCGCATTAGGATCCCTTGACATAACTGGGTGTGTTGCACCACTCCTCACAGCACTAGCATCATTCACCTCTATTTAGTATGGTATCGACGCTGTCAGTGACTGCCCCTTATCTTATAAATGACTGGTTCCCATACTGGGCTCTGGAGAACCCCAGTGTTCCTGGGGGGATGATGGAGGATCTTGATAGATAAGATAAAAATATCTATTTTAGTTATAGTTTTACATTCTCAACACAGCACAGAGGACACAAGAATGAGTCTTCCATCAGCACTTCCTCTGTGCTACAGTAGAGACAAACCCTCGAATTGGGTAGCAGGGTTGCTTTATGGTTAAAGGTTATCAAATCAAAGAGGACAACACAGCCCATTCCATTTCTTATTTGTAAAGGTAACTTGTAGAGATAGGATCGTATGGGATCGGCTCAGAAGGCCCTTCAATAACAGGGTGTAAATATTAGAGATGCACTGATCGATTGGTTTTCAGCTTGATCCGGCCATGACCGGTGACCAGCCGATCAGTCTCGGATATATCAGATATCCGACACAGCCACACACACACAGCCACACACACGTCGTTAGTGTGGAAATTCTACAACGTGAGTGAAGAAGCCAATAAGTTCACAATTTGCAATACCTGTAAGGCCAAGGTAAGGCCAAGGTAAGGCCAAGGTAAGGCGCAGAGGAACAGACTAAAGCCATTACGAGGAAAATAATGGAATTCATGGCACTGGATGACCAGCTTCTGTAGTCGAGGATGGAGGTTTTAGAAATGTGATCCATTACCTGAGCCTGAGATACACAATACCAATAACTAGCCTTACCAGAACTGTTTAATCTCGTGTCACGCCACACACGCAGCCTCCATGATGTCAATGTTGAGCCTGACTGCTCAGTGGGGGGACGCCGATTTCCAGCAACACCAAGTCCTTCTACACCGTCTCGAAATGCCAGGGTCCCACACTGCTGCCAATCTAACAGCCACATTTGACACAATGTTGCAAAGGTGTGACATAGACAAGACCAGGGCTCATGGTGTTGCGAGACAACACTAGAAATATGACCAAAGCATTAGATGAGGCCAATTTGGTGAGTTTGCCCTGCATGGCACACACATTACAGTTGGCGGTGAATGAGGGTCTGCTGTCCCATCACTGACGTGGTGGCAACTGGAAGGAAGATTGTCGGGCATTTTAAACACTCATCGCTCGCCTATTTGCGACTTCATGAAATCCAGGCACAGGTGGGTCAGCCTAGGAAACGATTGCAGCAAAGTGTGCTTTAGCACCTACTATACAGTATGTTGCAACCGCCGATGGAGCCGAGGCGTGCTCTGGGGGCATACGCTGCAGTGCGTCAGCTGCCAGCCCCACTCAACACGCATCAGCGGGAGCTAACTGATAACGTGCTGAGCCTCCTCGCACCTTTTGAGGAACTCGCAAAAGAAATCAGCACCTCGATAGCAACAGCCGCAGATGACATTGCCGCCATCACTGTGCTCAAAGGGCGGAGACGAGCAGACACAGACAGTTGATGGGTACTGCAAAGACCTCATTGCTAGAGGCGGTTCAGAGAAGGTTCGGCAACATCGAAAAGGAGCCGCTGCACACTTGGGCCACTTTTCTTGATCCCAGGCTAGTTATTTGCCTACTGCTACTGTAGTAAATACTATTGTTGTTGTTGTTGTTGTTGTCATTACTATACTTACTAACAAATTTAATAAACATGGTTATAGGGTATGTGTTTGCCTGGTTATATCTGAAACACAATCATTTGACCTATCCTTCTAGTCATTGCCTGTTTATCCAAAAAAGAGTCGCTACTTCTCAGCAGAAGTTTAGGATCAAGTGAAACAGGTGGTTCTGATTATGCTGGAGCGTGAGACCAAACACGCAACTGAGGAACCTGTTACAGAAGCATCCAGGGTACCTGGACCTGTCACTGAAGCACCTGCAGCCAAGCCATGTAGGTCATTGCTTTCAGACGAAATACTGAAGGAGAATTCTGAGGTGGAGCAACTGCTGGCCAGCCCTTTGTCTGTGCAGGTACAGAGTTACCTGTCCTAGTTGCCCATCAGCAGAAGTGAAAATGCATTGACCTACTGGAGGATAAAAAAAAACCTTTCCCTGCACTTGCTCCACTTTCCCGAACCTACCATTCTGCCCTGTGTATACAGTTAGCGCTTGTTTAGCTTGGCTGGACATGTGGCAGATGAGAGAAGAAACAGACTACTTGGTGACAAGGCAGAGATGCTTCTGTTTGTAAATATATTTACCATTAATGTAAGTGATTGCATTAAGACGTGTTTCCACTGAACGCAGAATTTAATTTATCGCGCGAGTAGATTACATGCAAAGTCAATGCAAAGACGTGAATAGACGTGTATTCGAGCCAGATGGCGCCAATGACACGAATGAGGCAAACCTGTGAAATTCGCTTCATTCGCGCAAGAAATTCGCTTCATTCGCACAAGAAATTCGCTTGACGCTGTGTAGCCCATCAGCGCTAAGATTGTCCGGACGTCACTGATGTACTGACGACCGGACAAACGTTATATCAGAAGAAATATATGTGGGAACTTAGAGCTCTATGACACCACGTAATTTGTTTATAAAGACCGTACAAATAAGGAGATTGCTTGGAGGGATGCAGTTCCTGGAGAAAACTGTGAAATTCACCGAGCTGTGTGCACCTCCGGATGCTATCATGAACCCAAACATGATGGCGTTTGGTATTCCGATGTTTTTGGGACTTACAAGGCAGCAATAGTAGTTGTGTGCCATGGTTGATGACAAGTTATTTCATTGGAAGCCCCTCTCCTTTCCGGAAGGGCGAAATTTTGCTTCGCTTTACTCGTGCTTCGCGTTCAGTGGAAACATACCTTTAGGCCTATACATATGTTGACAACCTGTTGCACTTGTTTTCATTTGGAAAAGTACAAATAATGCACTTCATTTTAGTTGGAGGTTTGTAATAAAAAAAAAAAAGTTATTTTGAGATGTGAGAATTTTCCATTAAAGAAAAGTAACAAAAATGTTTGTATGCTGTCAATCATAGTTCTTAGAAAGAAAGAATATCGGTATCGGCCGGAATCGGCAGGTCAAAATAAATAATCGGAAATCGGAATCGGCCAAGAAAACTGGAATCGGTCCATTTCTAGTAAATACGAAAACTCGCTAGTTTTATTTTAGCCACCAGTGTTGCAGGAGATTATAAAAAGTCTCCTTGAACATGTGTTATTGATGTGGAAATGTAACAATCTTTTAGAAGTGAAACAGGATTGTATTATGGATGCAAGCTTTGAATTTAAATGCGTGGCTCATGGAGGTGGGAAAGAAAGCTCCTGCCTACACTGTACACAGTTCGGCTGAGGCTGGCTGGTAAGAGTGTGAAATTCAGGTACACACTGAATTCACGTGTGTGTGCATGTGCACGCAAAAGTGCCTATATGTGTGATAAATGGCTAGCTTAGAGCATTAACATGTTTTATTAAGCCATCAATAACAGTGGAAAGGAGGTTATGTGTCTGTGTGTGCGCGTCAGATGAGGCTTTTAGAGGCAGACATTTTACTTTGTAGTGTGTGCACCACTGTTCCTCTCTCTCTCCTTCTGTTCATTCTAGTGTGTAAATGCTGCACAGATCGCCTGTTCTCGAAAGGGAAGCAGTTGATTCGATTTGGTCAGAGACGGATTGCTATGGTTGGGAAAGATGTGAAAATGATGTCCATATTGATTTTTTTTTTTTTCCTGAATTCCCCATTAACAGAACCGCAGGGATTATTTCTAAAGAATTTCAGCAGAACACAACGCCCGGAGATGTCTAAATTCTATTGTTCTCGCTAATGGCCCATCAGCTCTCCAATGCTACAGTGTTGCGGGTTTGCGGGGGTTTGGGCATTAGTCAATTGCCTTCTATGGTATAGGTCTACTTTTACATAATATATACTGCTACGGACTTCTATTTTATTTAGACTTTATACTATTTTATACTATTCTTGGACTCTGCAGCTGTTATGGCCGAAAGTTCCATCCCAATTCTTGTGCAGAAATGCGCTGAGCGCTACTCCAGAGGAGAGCAAGAACACTTGGCACCCGTGGGTACCAGCGTTAAACTACAACAATTGAAGGGATAGAAGGATATGCAAAAACATTGAAAAAACTGATCTAAATATGTTTACAACTGCACCATTGAAATTTTAACAACGCAAGCGTATGCTCAATGGCAATTTAGGAAAAGTCACAGAAGGACAGAAATGAGGCATATACACTGATTTAATAATGAATGATTGAAAAACACAAAGTCCAATGACGTGGCAAATAGCAATTCTAGTGTTAATGACTGACCCCCATCCTCTCAGGAGCTATGGGGGTGGTCCGTGGAGCTACAGGAGGAGTTACAGTTTCATAGTGTGTGTGTGTGTGTGTGTGTGCGCGCGCAGATCTCCACTGAGGAATCAACCTTCACCCCTGTCCATCCCACCCCCCAGAAGCCCCTGAAACCAGCCCTGAAGAGATCCTCTGTGGTGGACCGTCCCACTGAGATTCCCACCAGTAAGAAACACACACACACACACACTCTATTTCAAACTACGTTAAATGACGCTTTTAACGAAAGCTAATTATAATTTGAACATCTTAGTCAAAAGCTGAATAGGTCATTGTAAGCAAACAACATTCTGTTAGAATAATGACATGCAGCATGTCATCAGGGCTAACTTAGCTATACATTTTACAACATATATTACCTATTAAGTTAACATATCAGGTACTTCAGGTAATGTGAGTGTTACGGAAGATGGTTAGTGACTCTGTCCAGACCGCTGCAGGAAGCTTATGCCATCATTGCGGCACCAGGACAGAAAACAATTGAGACTGGCCAACTCGTGCACCCTCGTAGCGACGGAGGTGCCAGCTCTCTGGTTTGGGCCTGAAATATTTAGTTTTGTGATTAAAATGGTTAAGGACAGTAGTCATTAGTTAATTTATTCACAACATAGGCTAACATAGGTCTGTGCTTAGTGCACCTTCGCCTAAAGCCCCGAAACTACCACACAACACACAAAGACGTGTGAGAGGCTAGCGCAATATTTGGTTTTATTTGACACCAAACTAGCACTGCGCCACCTGATTTTGACTGACACACCCTCTGCTGCTCCCCCACGCCCATTTCCATGTCATTGCGAGCCGGTAAATTAGCAAACGCACCCAGGCGAGAGAAAAACCACCTTGCACTTAACAAAATTGTCACCACGGCTGCGTTAGCGCTACCGCCGGCCTTGCGCCGTCCGCAAACTAGAGCCCACAGTCTTAAACTGTAGCTTATTGTATTTAGGGCACAGCTGTGGTTGGTGCATGTTGCATGTTGTCCTGTGTTCAGACGGATTTAAAATCCAGTCCCACACCAGTGCCCTGACCACGCCATGTACGTATTGACATGGCCTGTGTCTCTGCTTGTGTCTCTGCTTGTGTCTCAGGTCAACGGGACAACTCTGGCATCGCCTTGAAGAACCTGTTCTGTGGCACCCCAAATGCAGAAGGCATGGAGGTAGGTGCAGCAGCGTCCTCCGGTGCACAACAACCACCACCCACCTCCAAGCCGGCCATGCTCGCACGCACACACACAGACTCATACAGACTCACTGTATAGACGCACACATATTTTAATACAGTACTGTGCACCCACACACTCCTGCTCTATCTCTTACGTGCAGTCCTTCATGCTCTGCCTCCCCCACACACACATACACACACACACACACACAATGAAGAAGCCTGTTTCTTTGCTGTCGACTCGTCTCTCTCTCTCTCCCCCACAATCACTAAAGGAGGGCCAGGCCTGCACTCATCTCCCACCCACACTGTCACAATTTGGTCTATAATCTCTCTCTCTCACACACACACACACGTCACAGAGCTGAGGCTCTCCAACGTGGGGGTGAGGTTGTGTTAACGCTGTGCTTGTCTCCGGCCACTGGAAGAGCAACAACCTGGAGGTCCCTGCCACTCCTGAACTCAGGAGACCGCCCAAGCATGTCAGGATATCCGTCGCGGTAAGACCCACCGATCAGAGTCAGACAACAGGCCCGTCACCCAGCTGTCACCTTGCCACCCATTCCGGGGCTGATCCCACGCCGATGGGCTGTGATCTGGGCCGGGCCGAGCCAGGCCCGTCTGTGCCATCACGCAAATGCAGTTGAACGCCCTCCTCCCCGGTCCACTGTGTCCTACTGATCTGTCTCTTCCTGGGCTATCTGTCATGCTAAATCATAAGTAGCATTCCTTTGTAATTGGAACAATGATCAGTTGTTATGGAACACTTGACCACTGTTACCTTCTAAAGCAGTGGCTTTCAAAGTGTGACTCAGGACCCCCCAATAACTTGCAATTTATATTACTTTTTACTATTACTATTTGTATACTTTAAATGGTCATTGTTCAGGAAGTTAGAAAACCACGCTTCTAAAATGCAAACATTTACCTTTCAGAATTGCCTCCAAAGGTAAATACTGTTCAAAATATGTGTGGTCCACGGGGATAAGGTTGTTCAACCTAGCATGCTGTCCATCTTCAGCCATGTCACCTGAAGTGTCCAGTCAGTTCCTGCCTCAGAGAGAAGGGGCGGAGCCTTTACTTTTTCCTGTTTGATGAGCTAAAGTTATGACAAATTTTTATTTGTTTAAAAACAATTCCATGGTAATATATAAAAGCACGAATAGCACTTGGACAATGGGAGATTTAAGACGAGGTTGTGGGGAAAACGCCCTTGTGCATGTTCTGTGAAATGTCAAGATCATAAAAATAGGTTAGAGCAACTACATTTTATGTGACAACACAAACAAAATGATGACAGAGAAGACATTATGTGAGGCATCAGAAAAACGACGCTGTCAAACTGGGATGTAGCCCGCTGCCTTGTCCACAGCAGAACATGTCGATAGATTTCAAATTGAAAATAATTAATTCACAAGGATGCCTGAAATGATGCATGGACATTACAATTAAATGATCACTCATGGCTTTGAATGCTCGAAGGCACACATACCTACATGAAATTCTGTTTGACATGTGCATTTTCAAATTCCACTTGATAACAATGATTCACCCATAATTGAGCCTGCTGTATATGTATTCCCTTTTGTGTGTTTAAACATACAAATCTTATTTTCCCTTCAACACATTCAATGTTCTATCCACTAGGAACCACTGTCCACCTTAAGGTATTTCTTTGGGGTGAGTGTTATTTTTTGAATGTAATATTGGCCAGATCAATAGAGGTCAAATCCAAAAAATATAGTTTGACTCTTCAAGTTATCAGGATGACAAATGGGTAGAAAGCTTACCTTTGCCCCCAGTGGAGTGTAAGGTCATTCATGTTAGGGATCGCACCATATTGCCTCTCCATACAGACAGTAGAGCGACGAGTTGGTAAGAAACAAACACAGCGGTTATTTGTTTCTACCAATATGTAGCCTTAACAACTCTGGCTGTGGGAGTTCTTTTTAGCATTGTAGAACATTATAGCCTGGTTAAGAATTCTGATACAGCAAGCTACGTCTCTCTATGTGCTTTACAGATCAGTCTGGGAACTCTCAATTGAAAACTGTAAACTAGGTTGAAAACCACCAGCCCAATCCGTACCCTAGGTGGGTCTTTCATTTGGTTAAACATTTGTTGTTCTTTTTAAATTGAAGGTGGTCCAATCCCCTGCTAATGATTTGATTAACACCTATTGGCACTAATGGTTTTCAATTAGGAGTTCCCAGACTGATATGTGAAGTGACGCAAATTGGTGGAGCTTTCAAAATCAAGATGGTTTTATCCAGGTTAAGAACATGGATCCCAAGGCCCCCTTTCATATTGGGGGCCAAAAAAACTATGAGATTAGATTGCAGTTGCACTCAAAACATTCGGACTCAGAACTCAAACTCTTGTTTCTTGAAGGTGCAAGGCATTCGGTACAACTAACTAGCACGCCATTGCTTGCGCCGCAATTGGTGTGAAGGCGCAGTAGAGTGTGTGTCAGTCAAATTCAAGTGGCGCTGTGCTAGTTTTGTGTCAAATAATACCATATATTGCAATAGCGTCTCCGCCTGGTCAGACCACGTCTTGGCGCAGACGTTGTGTGGTGGTTTCCGGGCTTCATGTGAAAGTGCACTATGTACATTACAATCCAAAATCACAAACGCAACTTTTGTATACATTATGTGACCTATTTCGTGAATAATTTAACTAGTGACTACTGTCCTTAACCTTTTTTAATCACAAAACAAAATATGCACGTGCATCATGGTGGTTTATTAGAGGTGCCATATTTGCACACTTGGTGACTGTTCACCTCCCGAACATCATTTTTGACGGTTTCTCTCTGGTAGAAGCTTTTCTGCCCGTCTGGACTTTCGCCATCTATTACGAAAATTGGCAGTTCGCCGAGAGAGAGAGAGAGAGAGCGCGCTGCTGTTAAAAGGAATTAGAAGAGCTGATTTGATTGACAGCCCCCACCTCTTCTACTGATAATTTATTTATTCTAACGCTTTTACAACTGCACCGCAGTTTAGCACGCTTACTGCCGTGCCGAAATTAGCAAAAAAGCCACACCTTAGATCGATCTGCTCTGTGCGCTTACGCCTTGACCCGGAAACTAGGGCCCAGAATGTCACTTTTAGTTACAACTACTGTTTAGTTGTTTAGTTAGTTTAGTTGTAGTCTGACAAACTTTTTAGAAGACACAAAATTGTCTTAAAACAATGTTTTTTAGAAAGCATCGCAGACCCCACTGATAGTTAAATTGGGTACTTTGATGTTTTCCATATCAGGAGTAAAGCAGCATTTGGTCAGTGTTGATGCAGATGTTATATTATTGGTGCAGTGAATTTCTGGCTGTGTTAAACAGCCCTACAAGCATATAAGTCACTATTGCATCGCAATGAGCTAATTATTAATGAACCCCAGAAGCTGTGTGTGTTTTTCTGTCATCCTGAATCATCATTAGCATTCAGTGAGCACACGTGTGCATGCATGCGTATGTGCGTGCACGCTAATTTCAATATCGCTCCACTAGAGCACAGAGGGACCTCCGACCGCAAACGCGAACAAACAAATTTATCAAAATATTTTCAGAAGACTTCTGCTTGCACCCCCGCAGCTACAGAGAAATCTAGTTATTACCTCTCCCACCTCCTTTAGTGTCTCTCTCTCTCTCTGCCTCTTTCTCTCTCTGCCTCTTTCTCTCTCTGCCTCTCTCTCTCTCTGCCTCTCTCTCTCTGCCTCTCTCTCTCTGCCTCTTTCTCTCTCTCTCTCTCTCTCTCTCTCTCTGTTCTGTCTTTCATATTGCATAGATCTCTCACGCCTGACAATCTTTGTCTCTCGGCTGCAGTTTTAGTCCTTTCATGACCCCCCCTCCCCATCTTATCTGTTTTGTCTGTCCACACACACACACACGGACGGACGTTTCTCCCTGCAGTGAAATATTGATGCAGGCTAAATGACATCAGTAGTGTGTCTCTGAAAGAGACGCCTGGCCTGCCTCTCCCCTGACTGTTTTTCTCATTATTTACTGCACCAAACCCTTGCCAAACCTCCATCGCTTATTTATCATCACGTTTTGCTCTTTCTCAGCCTCATTTTCTCTTTACTTCTTTCTTTGGTGTGTTCGTTCATTCTTTATTTTGTTCTTTCTTTCTTCTGAGGCACACGGATACAGAAACAAAATTATTAAAGAGGTTGAGCCTTTTGTTTCTCATCCAGCAGATATACTGTATTCGGAATGGAGTGTGATGTCCGATGTCAATATGTGTCAGTAGTCAAATGGGGGGCTGGGTGGAGGGTTCAGAGTCATGTTGGGAAATGTGATGGAAAGTTGTGAAAAGATCAATAGAGTGAGATTAGGACGCGTGTGTGGGGGGGGATGTAACGCCAGTTTTTGCTGTGCAGATTGCCGGATTTTTGGATTTTAGGGGTGAGGATTTTACTCACCCCGGCCCCCATTCATCTTGTAGACCAGTTACTGGTTGCAGGAAGGACAGGAATCTTTACTGTTTTTCTGCATTTTCCATGTCATTTGCTCATTAATTTTCCTTGCATCTTAGTGCATGTTTTTGAGGAAAGGATTCTTTGTATGGCCATCAACTAGTTTTCTACAGTTTGTGTAATTTATCTGCATAAAACAACAAAGTGCAAACATGTATATTTAATTGTGCTTCTACAGTGTATTTTCTGTCTGTAAAAACACTTCAAAAATGCAAGGCGGAAACAATAGACTCCAGGCGGGGAAAAATCACACCTGTTGTGTCGCTCTCTCACCGTCCCTGTTTGAATATGCCCACGCTAACCCCACCACTGTCCTTTAAGAGCCTGGCATGTGGCCTCATACACACTCAAACCCACCCACACTCGCATATCCACCCACTCCTGCCCATATTTGTCTGTCTGTCAAATGAGTGCTTTATTGTACGGTGTTCATTCTTGTATTCATTTTGCTTTGCCTTTCTTTATTCCTGAAACAAACTCTCTAATGCACAAACTCTCTCTATTGGCATGCAAGTTAATAATCTGTGTACAGAGCCATGACAACAAACACACATGACTGGTTATATTGCCCCTTTTTTTGCTTGACTGGTTTGTACATCATTTTTGGATAGATAATGACAATGGTATCTGTGTCTGCGTGGTGTTCAAGTGGCTGTGTGGTTGTAGTGACATTCAGAGTGCCCTTGCGATGACTGACAGACAGAATGATTAGTAAGACAGTGATGTGTCCTGCCACATCCGCTACAGGCAGTTAGGCCTCTGCTTGCATGTTCTTACAGTAGGACAGCTCTTTGTACCCCGTGGCTACTGTTGCTAGGGTTACCGATGGGTCAGTCACTGGGCCAATGGGGATAAATGAGCTCAGGGCTCCCATCAGCCCCTGGGTGTGTGTGTGTGTGTGTGTGTGTGTGTCTCTCTCTCTCTCTCTCTCTCTCTCTCTCTCTCTCTCTCTCTCTCTCTCTCTCTCTCTC
>JAOEHI010051239.1:0-50036 GCA_025447815.1 Percopsis transmontana | reverse complement strand
ACACACATTGTTTCAAACGAGCACAATAATGAACATAATATCAGCATGCATGCATGGACACCTGGCCTTTAATCTAAATTCTTTGTCTGCTACCACTTTAAGCTAGAATGGTTACTGTATAAAAGTTTATTAAAATGTACTATTTCTAAACGGCTTTATTGATTAATATTTGCTAAATATATGCAAGCATAATATTCAGAATTTCTAACAGTATGTATGTATGTATGTATGTATGCATGCATGCATGCATGTAGATGTATGGGGCAGTGGTGGCATGGTGGTTAAGGCTCTGGGTTACTGATCGGAAGGTCGGGGGTTTAAGCCCCAGCACTACCAAGCATCCACTGTTGGGCCCTTGAGCAAGGCCCTTAACCCTCTCTGCTCCAGGGGCGCCGTATCATGGCTGACCCTGCGCTCTGACCCCAGATTCCTGACAGGCTGGGGTATGCAAAGAAAACAATTTTACTGTGCTCTACTGTATATGTGACCAATAAAGAGTCATCATATAAACAAGGACTGCCTAACAAGGAAGGCGTATGTTTAGGTTCCTCTTTGAGTCCCTTATTGCGGACTGCATGGCCGACTTAACGCACACGTCACGTACATCATCATAGCTGTACACAAATATTCAGGTCTTGTACTTAAAATTGTAACCAACACGCCCACCATTTAGTTTAACTGATATCTGATATATCATCTGTCTGATGCAGTGGGTTTTATTGTGTCTAGGTGTCCTATGATGGAGGGGTCCGATTATCCGCAGTCTGCTGCCTCTCCGCAGAGCATGGACAGTGTTCTCACCTCTGAAGGTAACGTATTTGCTTCTAACCTTTTGTAACAGCCCTTCAACAGAAGCGTACCAGAGCTTGGATTAGGCACAAGTCAGATTTACAAATGAACATAGTGCATTTCAGACACTAAGTCTGAAACACACTGAAACCACGAGGGCAAATTAATTCTTAAAATGCGTGACTTAAAATCCGTGCAAGGGTAGGTTTATGAATACAGTCCAATTTAGTGCACAGGTATCTCCTGTTAACCTGGTCAATGCCACTCTTAGTTAAGGCTAAACACCGCCCCATGAGAGCCAGGGGGCAGCTTAAAGTGTGTTTGGGGTGGGGCGTGGCGGGGAGAAGCCCCCTACATCTCCTTTTTTTTTTTTTTTTTTTTTTTTCTTTCTCCCAACCCCCGGATTACCTTTTTCATTTTGGTGCAATGCATTGCTGGGCTATTTTTATATTATTATGACAGTGACTTTGCTGCCCATTGGAGGGTTTCAGCTTTCAGGATAATTAGGACATTGTGTGAGCACAAAGAGGCTCCTTCTTAGTCTGTGATTTGGGAAAGGGGGAATGGGTTGATTTAATAAATTGCATACATTCTTTTATGCCTTGGTTGCTGTTTTTTATACCCGTTGTTACAGAAACAAATAGAATACGGTGCTCCTGAACTTAATCACAATGCTAGAGGAAATTGTTATAACACTGCATACAGTATAGAATTGTCACATATAATATAGTAGCCTTGACTTTCTCTTTTTATTCCCGTTTCTGTTTTGGCACAGTTCTCATTCTAGCATCAGTGCTGTAGGGCAAGCAGTGATTGGTGGGCTGTGTGTCTTTGTCGTTGCCAGGTGGCGGGAGACGGGCACTGCAGACGGTTCCTGGCATCCCAGGGGGCACCAGGGCAGGAGCGGGCAAGATTGGGCGTATGATCGCAGAGGAAGTGATGGAGATTCAGAGGTGAGCACAGGAGGGATGGAGGGATTTTGTTTTTATAATAATGAAACAACAATGCATGGTGTTTTATCCAAATAAAATGAAATGTAAAAAACTCATTGACTCATTATTGTAACTGTATTGTAACGGCAACCGTATTCATACTGTCTTCTCTGTTAACTTGTTTACTAGGATCCGTGGCTCGTCTCCTTCTAGCTGTGGTTCCAGTCCTCTAAACATCACCAGCACCCCCCCTCCCGACACCTGCTCACCAGGGGGCAAGAAGGTAGCACGCACGCACGCACGCACGCACGCACGCACGCACGCACAAAGCTAGTTATCACAAGAACACCTCCTTATACCTGTTCTCCAGGGGATGAGAAGGTAAAAACAACACACTGGCGAGCATCAATAACTCTTCCTGTGAGAGCAAGTATTGACCTGAAACGAGTCTCCTTTTTATATAGTATGCTGTTTTCCTGTAAAGTGTGCTGCTCCAGTTTGTCTCCAGAGCAGATCATTGTGTGGGTGAAACCTGAGTCATGGATGTCGGTGTGTGTGTGTGTGTGTGTGTGTGTGTGTGTAGACTAGGAATAATACCTCAACCACAGCGGTTGAATTTGTAAAATACAATATTTACCATTTGGGCCAACCTCCAAAACATAATCTCTTCCAACAAACAAAAGCCTTGACTTTTTTACAACCGGTGGTACAGTAGTAAGAAGAGATTTTATTGCTTTATCTGGGATGCGGGAGGTTTAGGCTGGATACTAATTTTAAAAATTTCCATATGTTGGATGGCCCCACATAATGGCCTCTATTGTTCTCAGTCAAATCTGATTGATGTTCAAAACAAAACAAAAGGCGTGGAGTCAAAACTTCCTCCATGTAAATCCCTGTCCTTGATGCACATGCACCACGTAGGGACATCTCTCTTCCCCCACTCTGCCCCGTTTAGCCAGTAAATGCAAATTCCACATTTCCCACAGTCTCCTCTCCTTATGCTGACGTTTCCCGTTAGAACGTGGTCTCCACCACATTCCTGTAATGTCCGCTTGACAGTGGCTGTCTGCGCTGACCCTGTGTCACACTGAAGCCTAACCTGGACACTGTTTGTGTAGATTCAGAACGGAGGAACACCTGACCTGCCCTCAACGGGGATCATCCCTGGACCAGACTCTATAGGATACCCCTACTCAAACCAGTCCATCATGAGTGAGTATACACACTAGCCAGTCCACTATCCACTCATCATCACACAGTTCTTGTTTACATTCACATCTTGGTATACCATAAGTGTGTTTATGTGCCTTCCCCCAAGCCATTGTTTCCTACTGCTGACGTGTGTGTGTGTGTGTGTGTGTGTGTGTGTGTGTAGGCGATAACTCCCACCTGAGCATCGACATCATGGACGAGCCTGGCTCCAGCAGCCCCAGTAACGACGAGGCTGCCATGGCTGTCATCATGTCCCTATTGGAGGCCGACGCCGGCCTGGGGGGGCCTGTGGATTTCAGCGACCTCCCCTGGCCTCTGTGAAGTCCCAAAAGGACCCCCGCAGTCCTCGGACCAGAGCTGTGGGTGCAGAGACTCGGGTCGGGCTGCACCGCGGTTGTCATGTTGCGAACAGGCCCGGCGTGGCCCCGCTGCCGCCACACGGCCGCGGCTCACACCAGGCTATTACTCCAGTGTACTCTGCTGTGGCCACGAGACGGGGCTGTGGCGCTAGCATGGCTGCCAAACAAGCACTTCTCTTGACGAAACCCAGTCTATCAGTTGCTCTGCACCCAGCCATGCCACCCAACTGAGAACCCCGCCCACCCCCTGTAACATCTGTTACCATAGAAACTCCTTGGTAGCAAACTCCAACTGGATTAATTCACGACAACATGGCTGGGGGCCAAGTCGTTTTAGACATAGCTGCGTTTTCCAACTAATCTCCGAGATGGGAAGCACATACCGAGATAATGCTCTGGAAACTCTATTTTAGAGCCTAAATAACGATCCACCCAATACTACCTACCTGTATTGTTTTCTGAGGAGTTGAGTAGAAATGTTCTAATGCTAGCCAACAAAATGCAGTTGTTGTTGTTGTTGTTGTTTGTGTTGTTCAAATGGCCTGCTTTGCTTTGTGAGAAAATCTACCAACTGCAGTGTAAAGCTTAGAATATACTGTCTGAAACGACCTGCAGGTTCATGCGTACAAAATGATGCCCCTCTGGGCAAACAAACACCTCATTTGTGGCCAACCGCTCCCAAAACTCTCAGGGGATTAAACCCTGAGAAGCAGCAGTAAATATACTGCTGTTACTTGGGGATGTGTTGAGCTACAGCAAAGTTGTCGTTTGTTTCTAGTTTACTGCCAACTTAACTCCTGTGGCTGCTATCACCGTTCATGTGACACAAAAAAAGAGATCTGTTTTGATTTGCTGTTAGCAGGGGGAATCTCCTCTCAACCACTGCTACAGGAACCCTCCATCTCCACTTCGTAACTAATTACTTGACCATTAACTGTCTCAAACATGACGCTGGCAGGAAATTACACTACAAACCGTAAAAGTACACTGAATTGGATATTTGAAAAAGGCTGCAGAAAAAAAAGGTTAAAATGGAAGAACCTTACAAAGTGGCACAATGTAGCTGTACCAGGATTATAGGGTGGTCAGCCATTCAATAGGTGCCTGGCAGGCTATTGATTACTGTCATACGTAATATGTATATAATAATTTAGCAATGCCACCCGATAAAACCTTTCTGCTAGTTGAAAACGGATCCCGTTGTAGCAGTGTAGTTTGGTAAAGCCTAAAAAAGGAGGTCAACACTAATCCATGTAGGCCCTTTCTATGGGGATGTCTAACTGCCCGATCACATAGCAAACGCACTCAAACCAGTCAGTCGAGCGGAAGTCATTCAGTCCAATACAGGTCTAGTGAAATGGTTGGGTCTATTTTTAGTCTGTTGCGTTTCTTGTGCCAGATGACACATTAAATTTATGCAGTAGTTGCTGTATGGCAAAACCATAGGAAGTATCCAAACTACTGAAGATATATAAGTAATATAAAATAAGATTATTGTTTCTTCTTCTTTAGGAAAATATGACTGTAAAAATTGTTAATGTATCAACAATCTGTATAATAATGAAAAAATGTGATTTGCTTCATGAATAGTTGTTTTCAAAGGGACATCAGGTTTGTTAATTTAAATTTATAAGCAATTTTTTGCCATCCTGACCCTTCCCTTTGAGCTTGCTTTAACATGCGCTTGACACTTGGACTTTTTCAATGTCCACTGTATAATTCTTGTCCATATAGTTTTCAAACGTGTCTGGCATACGCTGTACGTCAACCAGAGATGCGGTTTCCTATCCGATCGGGCCGTTGGTGACACCTGTTGTAAGGTTGGAGAAGAAGAAAAAGAAAAAAAACCTTCAGGCCTGAATAGCCAAGGACAATTTGAACAGCATTACATCATAGGACCTCCTTTTATATTTATTAAACTCAGACATAAAATATTATTGTATCCTTCCATATTAAGAGTGATTTAAAATAAATAAATAAATGTATCTAATTTAAATTTAAAAAAAATTCCTTTTATATAGTTCTAACTTACTGTGACTTCATCCAGTTTTCACTTTAAACAACTTTTTTGTTTAATTATTATTTAAAGGGACAATCGCACATTGCTGCGGACGTTACAGAAACAATGTTTTGGTTGTAAACACGAGAATGCGCCCAACCCCTCCCTCACCTAAAAAATGCAGCGTGTGACTGTGGTGCTCCAGATAGCGTGCATTCAGTCTCGTGATATTCACGAGCTTCTCCACATTGCCTAGCTCACAAATGTGTATAATATGTGTATAATCAAACACTCCAAATGGTGAAGTAGGTTAGAGCCACTTGCATTTGGAGAAGTAATAAAGCCACCTCGCTCTGCTGGATGCTCATCTTGCTCCCTGCTCCCCCCCACCACCACCACCCGTGGCGTGCAGTTGTTTTCAAACAAAACCAGTCAGTTTGCAGTACCACAAAATCTGACATTGTCCCTTTCATTTGATAAAGCGGGATGTGATCTTGACCGGGAGGAAGAACACAAGTATAGAAAAAATTGTATTAATTCACCAAAAGAGGGATTTTTAATTGAGTAGATCTAATCTAGATGTTTGGTTGAAGAGTTTAGTTTGCGTTTTAGAAGAGCACTTATTTTTCAATGTCTTTATGATAGTTGACCTTCTAACCTTGCCAGCTACATGGGCCTTGTAGGTGCCCTGTTGCAGAATGAAGACCTTAATAAGGGGATGACTTTTATCTTATGATTTCTACTGGGAATAGCATTGACACCCACCTTTTGCAACTAACGTTTTGCAGGCTTCCCAGTAAGTGTTTTAAATCACAAATGCAGACACCAGTCCAAAGAGCAGTCATTGCAGCTTATATGTCAAATTATTATTATTTTTTTTAAGCGGACAAGTTCAGTTTATCAATTGAAATGGTTCAGTCGCCAAGCTAAATGATTGATCAAGTCCTAAAATCAGCTAGTTTGGCTCAGTTTCGTCTGCCTGTTTTAAGGAAGCAAGCTCCTTGGTAAACTGTTGTCTGGTCAAGTTGGTTCGTTACCAATTGTCATCCTGATGAGGATGTTTTGCCTGCTTTTAAGATGGTTTTATTCTATATGCTGTAACACACACTTTTGCAAACAAATGATCAAATGCGTAAAAAGCCTGTTAAAGGTGCTGTAGGCAGGATTTGAGAGCTAGCTAAAGAACGAGCACGATTTTGAAAACGAACAACCCAAAACCTCCTCTGCTCCCTCCCTCTAGAGCCTGTTGGTCTGCCATTGCATTGACAAACCTGTTGTAGCTGTGTGTGTGCGCATTCATGTGATTGGCAGGAAAGATAGATTCGCCAGATCAATCAGGGAAAAGAGGCCCTGATTGGTCAGAAATCCCTGGCGCCTGGCAAAATCTAAATTGACTTATTAGGGCCTCTTTTCCCTGATTGATCCGGAAAATCTCCCTTGCCTGTCAATCACATACATACATGCATGCATGCATAGCTACAACAGGTTTGTCAATAGCGCTTCGCAATGGCAGACCAACAGGATCCACAGGGAGGGAGCAGAGGAGGGGGTGGGTGGTTTGTGATTTTAAAAATACTCCGTACTTTCGTTTTTTATTTTTTAAGATAGCTCTCGTTGCAAAATTCTACCTACAGCAGCTTTAAGGGAGTGTTTGGTTACATCAAGAGGGTTTGAGAGTCCAATGGGGTCAGGAAATAGGAAAAATATTAAAGGCACTGTGAGAAGCTTTCTGCTATATCCCAATCATGTCCATGTTTTTGTAATCCATTTTGAGTATCGAAACAGAAAATCAGCTATAAAGTGGCCAATTTTATGTGCTTGCCACCGGCTTGGTTTCTCAACATATTTAGAAATGATATGTCATATAGATAGAAAAAGCCCCAAGTGCAAAGATGTTAATGGGAAATGCAGTCTTTACTCTGGGAAAACCTGCACAAAACTCCTCATAGTGCCTTTTTTTTGTCTTTGAGTTTGCCATCCGTTAGGGGTCCTGGCTGGTGAGGATTGCTCTTTGTTCTCGTGGGTCTTTTTGTTTCAACACTACACAATACCACAAAGTGGTCCTTGTTGATATACCCCTCCCCACCCAAAAATGTATCTTTTAAATATCATGTTAAAGAGTATACTTTATGCAAATATGAGTATGAGTGTATTGTATGTATCAGCAGTGAAATATTTTTAAAATAAAATTATTTGTTTCTGTCAATTTTGAGTAGTTTCTCTTTTCCACAGAGTTGGAAACATTTGAAATATACATTCTTCTGCTTAAACTGCCATGAGATCCATGTTACTAGAGGGTAAGAATGTGACATTCATTTATCGCTTTATATCTCAGCTCATCAATGAACACCTGTCAAAATCTAACTAGGAAGAAATTGAGCCTCAGAACAGGTGTCCTGTGCGGTATGTGATGCTTTCTACTGGATCCGTGCCATTCCATCCATTCAGTTTAGTGTAACTTAGGGATACTTTTACACTTTTGTTGCTATCTTGTCAGAACGAGTTATGAGAGGAAAACATTTCCATGAGATCAAGGGAAAGGTGCTACTCCAAATAATAGCAATATTATAAGGCAGTCTAGAGTGCCGAACCTCAGCCAAAATGTTCTTCTCAACTACGATAGTATCAAGAATGTAAAAAGGGGAAGAAATGTAATGTTTTCATTGTGAATGCCTTCATTCGTTTGATCTTAAATCAAGTGGAAACGTTCTTAAAAGAAGGGTTGTTTACGAAACATTTAATAAGCCATGCTCTTCCTGTATATAGGTGAGAGAGGATGTGTGGTTTGAGAATGTCCAGTGACCCAGAAAGGTCTGGTATAGAAAGTGTCGAACAGCCTGCCAGCTGTGATAAGTGAATTGAGAGTTTAGGTTGGAGCCCATTTGCTAGCTAGTGTAAACTGTTGATTCTTATACTATAATAATCTATGGTACAATTTAGACAGTATAAGCACAAGTGATTTTTGCCTTTACAATTTTTACATTTCTATTTGAATGAATGATTCCAATTCATGGATGAAGGTTCCATGATTATGAATTCAGGTGGACATCAAAATCTATTGTACATTGGTTGAACACTACATTTGCTGTTGCATTGTGGAATTTTGCTTTGTTCTTTCTAGTTATAGAATTGGGACACTTAAATACAATGGTGGAATGTCAGTTTAGTGCACTATATAGCAAATGGAGAATGATTTCGGACATCACACATCAGATAAGGTCTTGTGGAATCGTGGAAATAGCTTTTTTGTAAATTCCCAGCTATGTAATTACTGACAGCAGTACTGATATGAAAATTATATAAGTGACATTACCCCATAAAAGGGACATTTGAAAACAGAGTCATGGATGATAAATGTGTTGTAAATTATAATATTTATTAGAAAAAAGTCATCTATTCTTTAGTCCTGTGTGCTCATGGCAGCGAGCCCAGTGTGCTGTGGTCAACCTGTGCTGTGAGGAGGAGTGCGTCAGATGGAGTGTTTATCAATGGGAGGTAACCCAAACAGAACTGTTAGGGTTCTGATAGTGCACACAGGCCTGGAAGGGTAACAACACTGCATTAATATTTCTCAATATGCGTTCAATAAAATTCCCCCCCCATAACTTCAGATTATACTGTGTTTTTTATGCTAGGCGAGTGTTGACATTTTGATTGATGCAGCATTGAGTTCCAGTTGTGTAAAAACAGATATACACAGACTGCCAAGAATAAAGACATCAATACATTTGAATCCTCACATCATACTCATCTGCCTGAATTAAGGTTTGAGCATATGAGAAAAATAGTAAAATGAACTCCCCCAGTGTCAGGTATATCTCACACAACCCACCCACTCAAAAAAGACTCATCTGATTACAATGTGATCTACAGCAGTGGTTCTCAACAAGGGGGTCTGGCCACCCTGTGGGACCACAAGATGCTTTTTATGGGGGGGGGGGGGAGATGATGAGATTATCTCAAATAGTCTATTTAAAATTTTGTTTTATAAGCTTTTATAAAAATGTGTATTTGTTCCATATTTTCAATAGTGTTTATACAGTATGCTCTTATGTTGTGCCATTTAAAAAAAGAAAAGTTGAGAACCGCTACAGTCTACAGTACTGTCATCTGTGTCTTCTCTTCAAGTTACACATACACAATACTGCAGGGACATGAATTGGAGCTAATTGAGAGTGGAGATCAGCAGGCTGGACCAGGAGAGCTCAGTGTGTCTGACTTCGTCCTCTGCTGCTGGAGACTGCTTGTTTTCTGGTCCAGTGCTTCTGCTGCAGCTTCACAGGGCCGCAGCCCATGTGTGAGAAAAGGCAAAGTGGCATTCTGCTATTGGTTGGGGGGGGGGGGGCACAGAGGCACTGACTGTAGAGAAGGTGGACGGGTGGGGGTTTCAGGAGATAGGGGGGCGAGGAAGGAGGGCCGACCCAGGAGAGGAGAAGGCTGGGGACTGAAGACTGAGGGGGCCCTCATGCAGAGGGGGGGCTGGTGTCAGGCTCTGGCTCATAGTGATGGTAGCTGGCCTGGGGGGAGGTGCTGCTGTGTGCTTGTTGCTGCTGGTTACTACTGGCCGACGCTGGGGGGGGAGCGGCATCGTGACTGTGACTTGTGGGGGGGTGTCCACATACCACGGCCCCTTCCTGGCCCTGTGCGGGTGCGTGGCCGTCGTGCGGCGGTTGGCAGGGCCCGGTGGCGCCGTCGGGGCCCAGTGGCTGCGGGGGACCGCCGGCGTTCTCCAGGTGTCCCGGCAGGGTGTCCAGCTCGTCCACCTGCGGCCCGGGGGGCTGCAGCACCACCAGCTGGTCCTCGGGGATGTCTGCGGCCGCCGCCGCCAGGTTGGTGGTGGACTTGGACTTGACGCACTGGAAGTCGACGTGGCGGCTCTTCCCCTCCTCCTTCTCCCAGGACATGCGGATGAAGGGCCGCTGCACGTAGTTGTAGATGACCTCTGGGCGACCCCCAGGCCGCCGCTTCACTTTCTCCTTGTAGGTGGGGTAGCCTGTCGAAGGGGGGAGGGGGTCAAAGGTCATCACAGTAATAAACAAGGTTTTGTCTTTGAGCATTGTGTTGTTCTGGGCCCTAGGTCACAACATAGCACACCAAGCTGTCAGAAAAGCTGTTTGGAGAAAGTCTCAGTCAAGTCTCATCACAATATTGCATGGCATTTAATCAAAAAGAATACGTGTGTGCTGTAATTAACAGAAATATTGAATTACAATTCAATATAAATTAAATATCACATTTCGAAATAAATTGACAGCCACTCCTTAAATCATTATTTCATCCCAATTATCATCAGCATCTTAAATTAGCATCATCACTTCAATCATGTCCCTTCGCTCACAGTCTAACGTGAAAGAAAGCACATGGCTAAACATGATTGACCACGCCATCTTTTCCGCTGCGAATCAAACTGAACGGGCTGCCGACTCTGCTCTACAAACCAATGGTGTGATGGGATTGATCACTACATATCTTTCCTATCTGGACAAGGACACAAAGGACAGGCAGCCTACGTAATCCAAGGATTATTCCAGATTGCAGTAAATCACTCACTCATTTCATAGACGCACACACAAAAGACAGGACTGTCAACAGGCTTGACAGCTGTGGTGGAGGCAGATTAAAGAGCGGCAGGGATACATTTAAAAAAATGACATAGTTTTTCACATAAGCTATGCTCTGGGGTTTTACCGGGACAAAGTAGAGTCTTTAGGCAATCAAGTCGCCACTCCCAATTTTGGCAACTCAAGTCCAAGTCGAGCCTAATGCACAATGCATTCCCTGATGTTCCTAATCCAGTTTCACCAGTACACAGAAGGGCGCTGCGGAGGGCAAGGGTCTTTAGAGATCACCAAAATCCCCCCAACTGATCTTTCTCGCTTCCATTTTTACCATAAAGTGCCAATTCATTTAATTGTTAGGTTGTTGTTGTTTTTTTGCTCAACACTTTTTTCATTCAGGCCCCAGGCCCAGGACCACCAGGACCACCAGGACCACCAGGACCCCCGTACCTTCTATGCCCAGTCGGATCTTCTTCAGCCCTCGGTCCTTGAGGACGGATTTGGCCACGTCCCGGTTCTCGATGTATTTGAAGAAGCGGTACAGCTTTGTGCTGTAGATGACTGTGGAAACCATGGAGACCATGAGTTCAGAGGAAAACATACTTAGTATACCTTTAATGCGCCAAAAAAAAAAAAAAAAAAAAAAAGGATTTGCATGGTAAGTATAGTTACTCTGCGAGTACTCTTCTCCCATCTGGGGCGGGTACTCCTCGTCCCAGTCCACCACGTCGTCGTCCGTGAGCACGACCACGTGACACTCCCTCTCCCCACTTTGGGCGCTGGCCACCATCAGTGGCAGAACCATCTCCTCCAGGTAGCACTCAAACTGACGCCGCGCACCGTCGTTGGACAGCTCGTGCATCAGGGCACCTTTGGGAGGGTGGGGAGGGGAAAACGGGGGGAAAAACAAGTTCAAAAGGTAACTTCATTAGGGAGACTTAAATTAGGTAATCAATTAATAATACATGGTATTTGAATAACAGCACATATTAAAAAGTACACAAATGTACACAAAGTACACAAATTATTGGGAACATTACTATATGCAACTGATTTACACAAACACACAAATAAATGTGTAAATGTGTTTATACCACAGTTAGAACAGATGTCTATAACAGTGCCTCAGTACAGATGCGACTGCTCATATTTAGTCTAAAGGTTGTGCATCTGTATGTAGACAACTGACAAATAAACTATACAGAAATGTCTCCAGTGACTCTAAAATAGAAAATGTTGCTGCCATGGTGTTATGTAGGCAGGCGAGCTGCTACCACGCGGCAACGCTCAAATCTCTCAGCTAATCATGACCTACTTAAAGCTCAACAACACACACACACACACACACACACACACACAAACAATTGACCACAGTAATAAGCAGTCTCTGCCCGCATGCAAAAACACAAAACAGATATGCTCATGAGGTCTGGCTGTCCATATAGCCCTGTATCAAACGTCAATATAGACAAATATCCAGGCGAGACTTTAGACTGTACATTTCCAATGTCAACAGAATGAGCTGTTCCCATTCCCAGCCCCCACAGAAGATTCTGTGGGTTGAAAATGACTAATAAATAGGCTGCTGTCCTACTGAGAGAAGTGAACAACTGTCCACTGAACTAGTCAACAGCTATCTCCCGTCCTCCAATTCTAGCTTACCTAGTTTACCCATAAGCTCTAACACAAGGAAAAACATGACAAAAACTTAAGTCCTTCCTCTATTTTCTATTATAAAAGTAGGTTTTAAGTTTCAGGAGCAGTAAATCAACTATGAAAGCGCCATTAGAGTCTACGTTAGTCCATGACCCTCAGTGAACGAGCTCTCTTGGCTATCAACAGGACCATACGGTTATGTAAGACATGGATGCATTGTCCCCACATCCACACATCCACTATCTGTGCCTCGCTACGTCTCCGTGTACAGTGGACAGGCTGGCTAGATGCAAACATGGTTTCGATGTACTCACTGAGGTCTCTGCACTTGATGGTGCTGTAGTTGAAGGCGATGCAGAGGTAGTCACATGCCTCCCTCAGCTCCGGAATAGAAACGCCGTCAGGGCAGCGGATAATCCCTGACTTGTAATAATCCTGCCATTTCCACAGCGCACACGAGCACACGCGGACAGACACAAGCACGCGCACACACACACACACACAGAGACAAGACATGCGCGGGTAAACAAGCAGCAGGCGGTCACGCACACACGCACGCACGGGAGAGAAAACACGACGCCATTATTGATGCTGCTACGTTCACACAGGGGAGAGAGTGGGAGAGAGTGCAGGAGAGAGAGCGCGAGCGAGAGAGAGCAAGCGAGCGGGGAGGGCTGGGGAGTGACTGGTGATGAAAGCAGTAGACCCCCCCTCCTCCTCCTCCTCCTCCTCCTCACACACACACACACACAGCACGCTCCATTGCCTAGCCCCGTCAGAGGAGAAAAACACAGTTGAGACTGGGCTCCCTGTCTGAAACTACTGTGGTCTCAATTGTCGGTTAGAAATGGGGCTCTGTGTGGAGGAGAAAAGTGACTCAAAAAAGGGGGCTTAACAAGGCTTAAACGCACACTCCTTGATTGTGTTATAGTGCCCCCAGAACCCCAAATTTCAGCCCCAGCTCACAGTTGGTATTTGAAACACAACTGTTCACAATTGGCTTGGGATGGCTGTAGAAGGAGGGGTAGGTGTGTAGTGTGAGTCTGTAAGAGCTGTAATGGGAGTAGAGAGGAATGCCAGCCAGGAGGGTCCCTTTAATTAGCCAAAATTCAAATGAAAATTCTCAAGATTTTAAAACGAATTAGGAATCAAAAGACTAGTGCAGCAGGAATATATATATATATATATATATATAAAAACACACACACATGTTTAGATTATATTATATGTTTTGGTCTATACATTGTAATTTTTTGTAATCTATGTCAATTTTGCTGCTGTAACTTCCCCTCGGGGATAAATAAAGTTTCTATCTATCCACACACACTGAAAGTGTGTCCAAACTTTTGCCTGGTACTGTGTGTGTGTGTGTGTGTGTGTGTGTGTGTGTGTGTGTGTGTGTATATATATATATATATATATAAAATTGTTTTCATATTTTAATGATAATTTCCATTCACCCATCATTTCTCATTTCTTTTTTAAGTACATGTGTCAATTTAATTTCATAACAACTCACTAGTAGGTCATTGAGTCTTGCTGCCCAGATACAAGTTTCACTCTATCGATTACCCATCTTTGTGCCTAAGCTATAAGACAATAGAGATATTACTTCTTTGTCTGAGAAAAGATGTACTATTGATGCAAACTTATTTGCTTTTACACAGTTTAGACAGGATACACAGAGGAATCAGGTACCTTTCCCACACTGGAGTGGAGGGGGAAGAGACAGATAGACAGCAGAAAGTAGACGGACAAAGACCGAAGGACAGTAAAGGCACACAAACAAGTGTTTGAGGTAGAGCAGTGGTTGCCAAAGTGAGGGGACAGGGCCCACCAGACTGGTCCGAAATGCTTTTTCAGGGTCATGAGGTGATTTTGAAATAATATTTTAATTATTATTAATGTATTGTATTGATTTTATAATTTTGTTGTATGAATTATGTTTTATAATTTTAGTTTTAACCGTTTTTTTTAAATGATATGTTATATTTTCCGGGTCGGGCCAGACTACATTTGTGTAGCAAACAGCGACCTCCACTGTGCCCCTAAGTTTGAAAACCACTGCGGTAGAGAGATCTTATCATTCACCAGCACACAAACAGGTGTATGGGAGTGACATGACAGGCTTCTATATATGTAACCTAGAGGACAGAGTAGACAAGTCTTACCAGAATGGCTCTGAAGACAGTGGAACTGATGCCGTCAGCCACCTCAAACTCTCCCTTCTCATTGGGCCTGGTGAAGTTGTATTCCCGCCCAGAGCCAAACATCCTGTAAAACAAGACGTGATACCTTTGAGTCATACGTTATTGATCCACGAAGCAAAATGTGTCTGCGTAGGAGCAGTGTGAATGTAATACAATAATGATTAGATTGCACATGCATTAAAGCCTTTCCATTTGCAATTCTGATCATCTGCTGTCTAGGTGTTACATAGGTAAAGACCAAGTTTTGTTTTAAACTGACCACTTAGTTGTGTCCTAACGATACAATAAATTGGAAAAGTTCAAGATTGTAGCTTCTAGGCAGTATTTAAAATTGGCTTATTGGGCTCATTACCTGCCCAGCATGGTGTTGGGTTGAGCTGTAAAGATGGCGGGGTCGACCACGAATCTGGTGTTATCCACGATAAGCGTCACCCTCTCTCCGGCCCGCACCAGGCCACGAGGGCCCTCCTTGGCACTGAGGTCGTACACGTAGATCATGTCGCATGACTTGTGGCCTCCAGAGGCACCCAGGGGCCGGGCAACGTGTCCCCCGCCCAGGGCTCCTGCAATTGGGGAGCAGGGCAGAGTCACCCTGGGAGGACGGGGGCTGGACGACCTGGACGAGGAGCCTCCTTCGCAGCGCTCACGGTCTGGCAGTCACACACACACACACACACACACACACACACACACACACGGTTAGGAGCTGAAGTTCTTCTCTCTTGGATCAGTGTCATGTGATAAAAGTCAAGAAGTACAAAGAGCAACATAGAGGGGGCATTTAACATCCAGGTTAAGAGGGAATTTGCTGTCGCTGTTGATTCCTCTATTTCTCACCCTGTGTAAAGAATGCTAGTTCTAAAAAGGGTGAAACCCTCCTGCATCTTCTTACCATGCTGCCGTGTGGGGGAGGTGATATTTCTGATGCAGGGGGTGAGCTGGGCCTCTCCCCTCTCGTGGGACGAGTCCCGGGAGCGGTCGCTGGAGCGCCTGCGGTGCTCCCTGTAGTGCTCCACGCCCCCTCCGCTAGCGCCCCCGCTGGCACCTGAGCCGGACAGACTCATGGTCCTGATGCGAGGCCGCCGCTGCTGCTGCTCGTCCCAAACGGACCAATCACGTTGCTGGTCACTGTTACGAGAGAGGAGAGGTAAACAGATATTAATGACGTTAAGATACAACTGTATTGTGGAGTTGTCTTTAGTCCAAACAAGACATGTTCCTGTATTCTGAGGGTTACAACAGCACACCATAAATAATACTAAGTAGACAGCACAGAACACAGTATCTGCACCATACGTACCATATTAAGAAGGCTAACGGAACTAGGGACAAAGGAGTTCCATTCTCCTGTGTGGCCACACCATGTTGTTTTTACCATGTAGATGTATATTTTATCTGCCATGTGTGGCTTCTGGCAATGGATAAATGCAAAAACATGTTTTTATTAAAAAAAAAATAAAAAAACTCTGCTGCGATGAAATATGATAAAAATAGATAAGAACTATGCACTACCGTTTATTGATGGTAAAACATCATATTGGGCACACCTATTTGCTTGGAGCACAGTATTAAGATGCATTACTCTTCAAGAAACAAAACAAGAAAACCCATTTGTATACATCTATGAATGTATGTAATACTGTATGTACAATCCCACTCTGGTCATTTAGCAGATGCTTTCAAAGCGACTTACAGCGGGTACAGTTACCACTAACTGTACGAGGAGCAGGTAGGAGTTCTTGCTCATGTAGCTAGGTGATGGTGCTAAATTGAACAGCACACCCAAGGGGGCATCAACAAGGATAGAGAACTCATACACACATGTATTTCAGCTACTAAAATAAAATAACAAGGCACCTTACAGCAGATAATGAATCACCACAGGTATAGTGGCCTATAACATGGTTGTGTCTGTCTTAAGAAACCTCAAGGTAGGACTTAACAATAATTTGTTGATAGTCTTTTAGTGGTATTGTTTCATGATTAAATTAATGTGATATGTGTACTCTAAATGAATATGATGTGCCCTAAATCATATACTTATTTGAAATACTATAGGGGGTTTATTGGATATGTTACCTCTTATAATGACCCTCCTTTGGATTCTTTGGGTTTTTAAATTCTTATTCAGATATGTTATTTTAGTATAAATTTTGTATCAAATTGCTTGCGATTACCATGATAGTATTTTTCCATGTTGGCCATCCCTACTTTGTCGAACCATTTGTCTAATAGTGGTCCTACAGGCTACTTAAAGCCTATTGGTTAACAATGCAAAACAAGTTATTAGGATCTGTAGTGTCAAGATTGCATCACAAAATGTGTAGATATATTGAGAAGTTTATGTATTAAACGCTAAAAATGGGCCTATTAAAAAAGGTACACTCCTCAGTTTGTGTTTCTATGGTCACATTTTATATAATCGCCCAACACCATTTTAGATCAGGTTTTCACAATGCTATGTATTACATTTAGCACACGCCATATTACAGTTCAGAAGAAGTCCTTAAACTAGATAACTAAAATGGAAAGGAAACAGTTATTACTATTATTAGTATTAATTATAAAACCCAGAAATGGTGGAATTAACTTTTGAACAAAACACCCATTCAAGGACAAGCTAACTAAGCAATTCAAGGACAAGCCAACTGTAAGGGCTTCACACAAAAAGGTAGTTCTTTTGTGTATATTTCCTAGCATGCTGCACTTTTAGGTAGTGTCCTTGAAGGCTGGGGTCACCATAGCAGCTGAAAATAAGAGAGCCTGTGCACACAGACAAACACACACCTTACTTTCTCTCCAGTATATATAGTGCAGCCAAAAGGCGTTCAGGTTAACCTGACAAATGTAACGGACTTGGCAGCATTCTTCAGCTTGTATCACACGGGGCAGATGTGGAGTTTAAAGGCCCAATATAAATCTGACTGTGTATTTACACAACCGAATGCCATGCCCCATCTACTAAAAATAACACTTTCATTGCCAGAGGGATTTTAATGGTACAGTAGGTATAAATGGAATGGCACAAACAAAAGGCAGGCACTTCATCCAGCCAGGCGGGCGAGCTGGCAGGCAGGCAGTCCAGCAGGCATAGAGGGAACAAAGGAAATGAGGAGGCAATATTTCACTTAGGGCAGCTCCTCATCTTTCACACAGCGATGCAAATCTGCAGAAGCCGAAATTTCACGGAAGAATGACAATACACTAACATTTCACCTTGTGCATTTCCTGGTAACATGCCCTGATGAAAAATATAATAAATCACAATCTCTTTCTAGTTAAACAGGTCAACGACCTAAAGTATCCACTGTATGGGGTAAAAAGCATGTATCTTTACTCCCCCGGTGATAGTCAAGTGTTCCACAGCAGGATGCAGAACATCCCACAAGGACAGATTGTATGGCTTCTATTAAAAGCAGGGTGAAAGCCTCTAGACTTAAAGAAGACGGTCCCATCTATTATTCAGGTCTGCTGACATCCACGGGAAGAAAAAAAGAAAAAAAAGGCGACACATCATTACAGCCTGGCCTTTAATGCCGCAGATCCAACGAGCGCAATGACAATACCAATAAGAAGAAAATGCCAATTTATAAGAATGTAACCATGTCAAAATGTATTTGAAACCCGACGAAATCGCAGCAAAGTCTAACTAGCTAACATGTGGCTTTTAATTGCGTCAGAATAAAACAAAAAGATAATAAAATGTTGAAGCCTGGAGGCTCGCTCAGACACCTACCAGTCGGTATCACCGGGCAAACTAAGGACAAAGCAGCATGGGACGAACTGCGGAATAACAGCGGCACAAAAGGCTTGTGCTCCTCGTAACAAAGCAGGCTTGCCAGCAGGTTCAGCTTCCTCGTTCATTACTTTCCAACTCCGGCATCATTCCACAGACTAGCCTCCAGTTCACTTGCTCGCCTTCAAAATACAGCCTGGACCGAAATCTTCACATAGACTCGCTAGACAGGAGGAGCAAGTACAGCAGGCATCCGGAGTCACAGAAAGCCCTCAACGTGTGAATGGCCGCGTGCTGGTTTGAGTCAGGCACGCACGCGCGGAGCTCTCCTTGGTGGTTGACTTACCCCATCCCTGCCAGACCTCCCTGGCAGTTAGCATCACGGATACACTTGTATCGCTCTCATCCGCATAAATCTGGGTGTCGCTAGGATCTTTCTCTCCTTAGCGCCAAGTCAGCAATTACACGGCCACGATTGTCTCTATTTTATTCAAAAATATATATAAACAAATTGATGTGGCCTTTGGATTAATCAACGAAGTTGCTTGCATTGGTGTTAGTGGTACACGCAAATAGAGAATAAATGCAACCATCAATTTACTGAGCACGACAACGCACGGAATGGGGGACTTTACAGCAACTGTATCACTCACGGCTAGATGTAACCAAACAGCCTCAAATAGCCTTTACGTCGTTCAAAATACAGGCTGATATGTCACGACACAAGTGTCTCCTAGACTCCTAGGTGGTTTTTAATTTCTGAATGGACTTTTGAATGTACTTATATGAGCGATAGGCCATAGCAAAGCTTTCCTTTTTAAATCTAAAATCTCTCCAATACACGCAAACGAATCCAAAATGTAATATCGGCAATGTATTGCAATGTAATATCGCTAATTTGTATCTCAGTAAAGTTGTGGCCGAAAAGACACAGAAAACTTGTGAACCGGTGTTCTGCCGAGTTGTGCTACCCATCGATATGTGCTAGCGGTTCTGCGCATGCTCAGATCCACAATATTGGGCTGTTTCCAATGTTATAGTAACGTTATAGGTTTTGATACTCTATTATATATTGTCAGTACAGAATCACTTTGTACTACACCACTACTCACTCCACGTATACTGTAAGAATATGGTCATCGTGTTTTTATACTTTATTATAAATTATATTATTATATATAGGAGTAGCGTATTTCGATAGACAAATATCCCTTGGTGGTTAAATAATGCTCCCATTAAAGAATCAGTTTATGTTACCGTACACCACTACTTACTCCAGGTACACTGTAAGAATAAGGGGAGCATGTTTGATACTGTATTATAACATCTTACCATGTAACGTTAGACTATCGATTCCCGCTTCGGTACGGCAGGACAACTCGACAGGACAACTCGACAGAACACCAGCTTTCAATGAAGACTGTTTGACAATCCTTATAATTAAATAAAATGTAAAGGCCCGTAATTAACCGACCTACAACAGCTCTTTACATTTAAGACAGACATAGCCTAATAATGCCACATACAATGTAGCATAGGCGTGCTACCAGTATTTAGTAGCCTTTTAACGGAAGTTAACGACTTTAGGACATCACGAGCTAAGTAGCTAACTTTAGCTTCCTGGCAAAAAGACTACACGTTTTCATTACCTCTTCGCATTACATTCCCATTTGACGTTGTATCCGATTACCAAGCAGTTGTATTTGAAGATATCTATCCAGCACTGTCAAATAACTGGTAGTAATCCCCAGGGAAACTCGTAGCCTACTACACACTTGGTTTATAATCTTTTGTTTTGATTTTAACACTAACACACGTAGACCCTGGACATATCGCGAGATGACTACTTCTGCCAAGCAAACCAACGGAGGGCGGGCTCAAGCCTTAACCAATCAGTAGGTGCAAAGAGACCCCCAACCCCCCCCCCCCCCCAGGGCGCGCACACCCACACACACACACACACACACACACCCAAAACGGTTTAGAATGATTCATGGTAAAATAGCTTTGGGGCGGGGGGTAGTATATGAAAAAACAGAAAGCAGTAGAATAGAAGACGATTTATTCTGGTCAATCTAGATCTAGATTATAAAAAATAAAGTAAATGTAAGGTGCACATTATTCATCATTATGCATTCATCATCATGCTTCTTTTATCCAAAATAAATATCTGACACATATGCAAGTCGGACTGTATGCCACAAATGAAAAACAAAAAAAATCACATTATAAGGGTATTATCTGTATAAAAATCATTGTTGGTCCTATCAAGAATGCTGTCCTTATACAAATACACATACTTGTTTAAATAAATAGAAGATTTTACCTGGCAACGAAAAAATATAAAAGAGCTCTATACAAAAAATTGCCTTCTCACCACAGCAGTTTTTTTTCTTTCATCATAGGCCAATAGGGTAAACGGCATTCACAGTCACACAAATGTTTAAAAAGCCTCAGTGCACGAAATGCAAGCGTTGAAGACTGTCATTTGCATTAATTTCCACCTTCCTGAATCAATAAAAGATTCGTGTACATAAAATAAAATAGGATCCCAAGTAGCCTACAGTAAATATCAGTGTAAATGTCTCGAGCTGAGGACCTTCTCTAAATAGTTCAGAGCGAACTCGATTTCCTCCGGTGTTAGGTCAGGGAGATCCTTGGGAAGAACCTTCGTCACGCGGACCGAACCTCCCGGGCGCCCTGCCTTCCTGACCGAGGTGGTGTGAATGTCTCGGAGTCTCATCTGAAGCCAGTCCTGACGCTCCTGCACGTGTTTATGGACCCCGACGTTATGCATGAGTTGGACCTCACTTACTGTCCTTTTGCTGTGGGGAACATTGAACATGAAATATGCAGGGCTATGCTGATTTTTGAATTTTTTGTAAATAAATGAAATGGTTAGACTACTGCATCAACTGTTCCAATAAAAAACGAAGAATTTTACCTCAGTGGTCGCCCTTGGCAGAGTGTTAGGTGGAGAATGCAGACTGTGATGGCCACAATTTTATAGTCCAAACCTCGGATGATGAACATAATGACCTGTGCAATTAATCAGACATTAATAATAACACATGATGAGGAATCTAAATTTTGTTTTCTTGGCACAGATTACCTACTTTATTTCAAAGCAGCCAAGGCTAAGTAAATTTCTTTCTCTTTTGGTAAATGGTACAAAAGTGAGTTTAACTTAGCCTACCTCTTCCTTTTATAGTCCCGTCTACCCATTGATGAGCCCCCGTCAGTTGATGTCACTACCATGAGTATGACGACGCCTCGGCTGGGCGCGAGATTTACAACTTCATACTGGCCCCATAATTGAGATTAATATTCTAATATGTATGTTTGGTTTCACATTTAAATGTACTGTTATCCCTTTAGGGAATTTCTCTTTAGACGTGGCCAGTAGGTCTAAGTCTAATTAAAAATAGTAGGCCATATAGGCTGATCGAAAGAGATTTGCTATAATAATAGCCTTTATTATGCATTAAAAGATGCAAATATGCGTCTCGAACTCGATAAACACGATAAACAATTAGTTAATTTGTGTTTTTTGTTTTAATTTGCAATGCATTAGAAGCTGCCAGAGCTATAGCTGATGCGACCTTTGTGTCTGATTCATTTCCCTTCAGCAATAGCTCCAAGACGGATTTATGAACCTCACTGACCCCTCAATGAATCTCCGTGGTTACGATCTTACGCGGGAATTAACATTAACATTTAAACTTTCAAAAGAAAGGGGCTTTTAAACTGTAGCCTACTGACGTCAGAGACTACTTAATGAATCACGGGTAAATGTGTGATGCGTGAGGGGTGATAATGTCACGGTCATCACCGGTTTGTAGAAAGAACAAACAGGGTAATTTAATGATATTGCACAATGTAGGATATAGGCCTATACCCAACTAACCTATACATTTCTAAAATCATCGAGGTTAATATTAAATGCCTAGTTTTTGAGAGCCAGAAACTGTACCGCCACTGATTTGTCAGTGTTACATTTTTTAAAGAACTGGAAAGAAAACACAAGACAAAACACTGTTTTGTATAAAGATAAACGTAAAAAAGCATGCCTTTAATAACAAACTGTCCTTCATTGTTAATATGTATATTTTGGTGGGGAAATAACATCTGAATTTTTCAAATCTACCCCTTTCTTTAAATTATTAGTCTACTTATCCAAGTTCGAAATTATATTTAAAATTTAAACAAAGCTCTCATTGTTCTTAAATGTAAGCATGATATTAATTACAATTTATATATCTTAATGTTTATACTTTTTAAATTAATAAACTATTAATATAATTACTTGTGCATGGGTGTTCAGTGCCAGAAATGGTTTGGTGTGAACTAGTGGAATAATGACTTAATCAGAGTAATATAATAATATAATAATATTTCATTAAAATAATAGTGGATTATCATTTGAATTATGCAAATGAGTAATATGAATGATATAAAAATGGATACACGTAAATAGCATTTAAACTAACTAACTAACTGACGGGTATGTAGACCAGAACAGTACAGGAGTGTACTTGTTGAAACTACCAGTGGTATTAATAACTCCATGACAATAGTCCTTTTGCTTAAGTTTAGTTTGTTGGTTAATTTTGGTTTTGATAAATGTCATAGTCATAGAACATGGGCTAGAGTGATGGTAGATATTTAGTGTTCTCTCCGCGTTGAGTGTCCTTTTAAAACACCTTGATGTAGAAAGCTACACAGCTGATACTGTGACTTGTCCTTGACCCCCAAAAAACCGTGGCCTATCTTTTAACAGTAATTAATAACAAAAGAGAACAGGACAAAATATACAGTATAGGTCTATAAAAAACATTAACAGCATGGAGTGAAAAATGTATGACTCTACATACAATATTAACAATTTACTGTGAAAGACATTTTAACATGATTAACCCCCCCAACACACATACACAACATTAATCCCTCTGTGTTAAGAGTTTGACATCTGGTCAAGCTTTAACACACCCCCAGTTGTCACCCACAGGTTGCCTGCATGAGACTCAACAGCCGGAGTATAGGCTGTTAGAGATGCCCTACTTATTATGGCTGAAGCCTCTACACATTAGGTAACCATGAGGGCATGAGATTTCTAAATGTATCGGAAGCTAGGAATGGCTATGTCACGCTCTGTTCAAACTAAGCTGTTGCATCTGTAATGAAGCTGGTTCTTTAAAGGCACATTCAAATTTTCAGTTTTATATAAACTATACAGCGACACACATTCCTAACAAACAAATGCATCAATCCCAGTACATTTACCTCCTCTAGAGGTCACTCAAGGTAAAAGGATTATGACCGCATCAATAGAGAATGCAACTTATGACAAAGCAGCTCAAAGATTTATAAGCAATGATTAATTTCACCTGGGTATTTCGGCTCAGTGAAACCTCTGTGATATTTGTGGAAAGGACAGCGATGCTAGACATCTGCCATGTTTTTCATGTCATAACCAAATATGACATCAACCATCTAAACCATGAGCACATCAAGAGATCAAACACCATTACACCTGTTGAAAAATCAACAAATGTCAAGTGTCCAGTAATTAAAGTTGTTTACATACCAGGTTTACAAGATTTATGGTGGGTAAAGGGACCCTGTTACTTATAGACGGTGACTCCCCCCACCCTCGTTCCCATGATACTATTATGGACTATGGCCACGGCCTGTTTAGATGACACCCACCAAACACAACAACCTCTGACCTTAGTGCAGGATCCTAACCCATGTCTGCATCATTACCTCATACTGGCTGAATGCAGAACATGTCATGCTTGGCTTGCAAGACATAGCATTGGAATACATCAGCGTGGGTGGCCTAATGTCCAATTATCAATGCCACTGCCCAAGATAGATAGACAATGTAAAACTAATGACTGAGTCAAACTGGTCATTAAAAATGTTAAAGGCACACTCCCTGGAACCCAACGTTTTTGTCGCAGCTCATTGACTATATTTTGAAACTGTGCACAAAGGTCTGAGTGACTGTAGGGGGGAGGGTTGGACCAGATGTGGCTATAAGCTCTGTAGGGTGAAGAGTAGAGAAGAACGCAAACCACTCAGCATTCAGGGGAGGGCCATATGCTCTCTGAGACACATATTGAGGAATGTAACTTTAATCCAATGAAACACCATACACATCATTGACGTGGTTCAAATTCCGGACTGGACTTCAGGCCCAATCATTTGGTCTTGACCGATAGGGTCTAGAACTACTGAAAGTCAGGTGCATCAGTTGAGCCACACATAAGAATAGTTACAGGGGGGCTAAAAAAACGAGGGCAATGCTATTTCAGACCCTCCTTTGATGTTTACACATGATGATGGCATGTTCTGAGATGGCTAACACACATACAGTATGTTAAATCAGAAAACTCTTCTGTATAAAACTCTTCTGTGACATCTCAGACTTTTTTCGCACCAATCGTTTAGACCATTTAGATGTTTCATGAAGTGTCAAAGAAGTGTAGGTTGGTGTAGAGACTTTTAACAGTTCAGAGTGAATGTTAAGCCTGACAATGGACACAAATGTCCTACAACGTTACGTAGTTCTATGGAAAGATTTATGACAGAAGGTTAAGGGTCATGCAGGAGAACTTTTAACAGTGCATGAGCTCATGTGAGCCCAAGATTTCTCTCTGCCATTACGGGTAGCATGTAGGCTAGTTAACCCTCGTTTCCCAGAACTGTCAAATAGCTTAAGGGAATGTGTCCTGACCTTAGATGCTTCTGACATGGAGTACCAGTCCGTAAGCCTTGTAGTTATTAGATTTGCTGGACAGATAAGTGGGTGCTCCTATTTGTTTTGTTTTAAAGAATATTAATAAAATAATTTTAAGTATTTAATATGAAAAACTATTTTGGACACTTAGTCTGGGATAAGATATAGTGCATTGTTTTTCTGCGGTTTCACTGCTCGCTGCTTTCACAAAAGTAATTCTCAATTTGGTGTACTGTAGGCCTACACCGAAGTGGTCCAGTAGTTTAGCACTGCTGAATATCCTGGGTTCAGACCTGACTTTTTGTTGTAGACTTCGCATGTTCTTCACGCGGGTTTCCACCACACAAAAACACCTTTGTCGCTTGGCACTTGCATTAGAAGTGGAGTTGGTCCAAGAGCGCCACACTGTGGCTACCCACTGCTCCTAGAGATGGATCAAAAGAACAATATTTTTTGCTCACGGGGACAAAAAGGGAGAGGGCTGCTTCCCACCATACCGGGAATTCTGTGTAGCATCTATTTGTAGACGATTATGTTACCGTTTTTTTTGCATTTAACAGATTTGTGGAATGTAACGTTTTTTTTTCTTCCAATCTTGGTTTCCAATTATATGAGTATTTAATTATTTGTTATTACATAGGGTATAGTCGTATATTTGCCCCAGAATCCTTAGGATATTTTCTATCTTTACTATCTATATACAGTAGATAGATACATAGAGAGACAAATAAATCACGTGGGAGAGGCAAGCGTTTGAATGTGGATACACGCGCCATCGTACAGAAGCGGTGTCTCTGAAGTCGAATTTAGCCACTTCGAGAAATCTTACATACGTAGGTAATCCAATTTCTCTTCTAAATATATATTTATTGTTTTGACATGTAGGTGAGAGAATCCCACAGACGTTTTCGAGGATTTAAAAATATATATAGTCTTGTCTAAATGCTAGTTACGTGCACGAAAAGTTAACAGCGGTACTCGTCGTCAAGAGGATAACGCATGTATGTCATTTCTTCTCATGCACCTAGTTTATGGTGCTTCGATGGGTTTTTCATGGTTCACGACTGCTGTAGACTACTAGTTTTCATGTTTTTAGAGCTAAAATAAATGCTGTTATAGCCAAGCTAGCTATATTGTCTCAGTTGTATCGCGCCATTCAACATAATACACTGTTGCAAACGGACACTTTTTGCTTCATAACCGTGGATACATACGGTATATTAACAACAATATAGCATTGTCCAGAATTGACGCAATAGCTCTGTATATTCACCTTGACCTGTGGAAAGTTTACAGAAGCTAATATTCCTAAAATAAGTTTTTGACATTTATGCCACCCAGCGCAATAAACTTCCACTGACTATACACAGTGTCAGCAGAAATGATTTAGCAGCAGTGCTTACTTCATATGACAGACATACTGGCTGGCACCTCTATAATGTAAAATACTGCACTCGCACCTCAGCCTATAATGGTTAGCTACAGTATTACAGTATGTGGCAGTCAAAAGTATATTTACTGTACTTATGAAATGTTGTTAGCAATTCTGGAAACAGTTCTAGGTATATGCATAAACCTTCATATATCCCATGAACTAAGCAGATATGTCTCTGTGTTACAGAATCATGTCAGATTGTGCAGACACAGATTCTGAACTCTTCTGGAAAACTTGCTGGACCTCGCCGGACACAACTATACAAAAAAAGAACAAGAACAAGAACAAGAAAAGGAAAAGAGACAAAGTTGAAACAGTTTCAAATAAAAATGTCGGTGCTCGTAAGAAAAAGAATACATTTAAAGATGTAATGAAGCTGAAGAGGGACAAAAAGAAAGATAAAAGGAAAAAGAAGAAGACTGAGATGTCGGCGTTAGAAGATGGTTTTATTTTATCACAGAGCAGCATCGCTGAACACAGGCATCCAGATCAAACACCTGTTAAGAAACCCAAGACGTCTAATTCAGATAACCTTAAGCTACTGCAGCCCCATAAAGTAACTAGCTACTCCCTCCCAAAGAAGAACCCCAAAACCAAGAAAAAAGTGGCGTTTGATTTATCGCCGGGATACATTCCGGTCAAACGTCCTAAATTATCTATGCCAAAGTCCCAGCTCCGGGACAGCTCCTTCTCAAAGAGTGAAGGGGTGAAAAACAATGCAAACCTGTTGAAAGAAGCTGTGAAAAGCCAAACACAAGGTAAGCCACAGGACCATGATTCCCAGTGCACAGATGATACAAATAGCCAGGATCTCTTCATCACCCAGAAGACATTCATGTCTTCCGCCGAACCATCCACTGGTGAAACCAATGAAGAATCAGGCATTGTACAGCAAGAGGGAGAGTCACACACACCACAGACAGAACTGACACAATCTCATAAGGACACCAACACACATGTGCAACACTCAATGACCCTGGCACAGGTACAACTCCAGCAGTTCAATCAAAACCACAGGAACACCAACAAAAAGCATCAGGAATCATTGGAAATGCAAACACTTGCCGAGCAAATACACACATCACAGAAGAATCGCTACAAGTCAAACCCATCCTCGCAGGCACAGATGGAGACAAACAGCAAAAAAGTATCAACCCTACCAAAAAGGGAGAACTCATACCTGCGACTGCCGATAGTGATAAACACGCATACATCAAACCAAAAGACACAGAGGCACTTACACAAGCCAGCTGACTGTCTGCAAGTGTCCACCACCAGTACATCAACGCAGACAGAAAACTTTTTTACCACCCAGCTCTCCTCACACCTTAGTTTCCAGCTACAAGCGACTGTGAGTGCAGAGGAGTTGAAACCTTTGGACCTAAGTCTACCACATAGAATGAGAACAGATTCAAGTAAATGTTCACTGGATTCCCTTAAGCTTTTCAATGTTGAATGCAAAGATGACAGTCCCGGTGATCAGAGACCATCATCTTCACCAATAGCGATCAAAGATGAGGACGAAGAAGCTAGTAAGCGTCCATCATATTTCTCTGGTGTGACAACTTTTCCGCAAGCCTCGTCTTCTACTGCGCAGCACAACGATGAAACAACCCCGAGCCCCCAGTCTGAATCCGAACCCAAGTTCTCAGACACTACAACCTCCAGCGAAGACAATGACCACACTTGGCGGAGCAGCAAGGTCGACCTCAGGCAGGTGCAGTGAGATATTCTCTAACATTCATGGATGGAATTTACAATCATAATGTTATTTCTTCTAATAGCCTAATCAAATTGTTATTTATTGTGCAGATTTTAGATGTTAATTCACCATTGCACATTTTTCTGGTTATGTGTCTAGCACAAAATAATACACTGCTCAAAAAAATTGCATCATCATCACAGTATAACACCAAGTCAATTAAACTTCAGGGATATCAATCTGTCCCCTGTTTTGGTGCAAATTATAATGAAAACCGGTGCACTGGAGAGGCAACAGAAAGACAACCCCCTAAAAGGGAATAGTTTGCAGGTGGTGGCCACAGACAATTTCTCTCTCCTTATCCTTCCTGACTGATTTTTCTCTAGTTTTGTGTTTTGCTAGTGTCTTTTGTCACTACTGGTAGCAAACATCCATGGTATGGTATGAAATTATGGTATTCATGGTATGAAAACATCCATACGTGCTGTTGCAAGAAGGTTTCAGAGATGACAGCAGGCAGCATAACGTTCACCACGGCATCTCCAGACTCTTTCACGTCTGTCACATGCGTGAACCTGCTCTTATCTGTGAAGAGAATGGGGTGCCAATGGTGAACCTGCCGATTCTGGTGTTCTCTGGCGAATGCCAATTGGGCTGCACGGTGCCGTGCTGTCAGCACAGGTCCCACTAGGACGTTGGGCCCTCATGCCACCCTCATGGATGTACTGTACCATCCTGGAAGAGCTGGACTGCCTATGCAACCTGAATGGGCTGCAGGTACCGCCTCATGCTATCAGTAGTGACAAAAGCAAAACACAAAACTAAAGAATCAGTCAGGAAGGATAAGGAGAGAGCAATTGTCTTTGGCCACCACCTGCAAAACCATTTGGTTCCTGGGGGTTTACTTGCTGTTGCCTCTCCAGTGCATCTGTTGTCACTTTCATTTGCACCAAAACAGGTGACATTGATCGTCATGCCATATTATTACTATTTTACTTTACCGTACATACAGTACATAATACCTAAGCAGATCTTTTTTGTTTTCCCTTCAATCACAAAATCCCTTGATTAAGAAGGTGGTCATCCCACCGTTATGTTTGGATACAAATGTTGAGCTTGTAATTGAAAAAAAGCACATACAGGCACATGCACACACCCCATTAGTCCCGATCATATTGGGGACCCACCTTCGCATATGTACGCCCCCGTGGCCAGCTAATATGCATTACCCCTTTAATGCATTTTTCTCTCCAGGTCAAAGCAGTCCAAATGAGACTCAATGAGTCCTTCTTCTTCAAGACTAAAGGAGAAAGACAATCGCCTAGACCAGAGTCCCCTCTGATGAAGCTGTCACAGGGAAGAGAGAAGAAAAGCCGGATAAGGCATTCAGGTTATGTTGTATAAGGTTCAATTGTAAGGGTTTTTAGAACTTAAGTATTGGGATTAGTTTGGTGCCATCTATACTTATCAGTCACAAAGTAAATGTCCATCAGCAGAAGATGCAGCACGGGTGAACAGGCTAGTAAACCTAATGAAGTTTCACATTTCCATATGATTCTGCCATGATGAAGACAGCAAATCACTGCTGATCTAATGTTAATCTAAAGTTCTAATGAAAAATACATCTTTGGAAATTTCCCTAATGCTTTTATGTAATTTTCGCAAAGTTGTTCAAAGTTTTAACATGGTTCTCTCTTGCTGAGCCTTTTGTTTCTCACCAATAGTTTTCATGGGTTAATGGTTCAAATGCAGTTCTCATTTGTTGCTATTCACTTGTTCATTCTGATCCGTTCTGTGACCTAACAATACAGAAACATAACCTTTCTATGTGAAAAAGTATTGTCCTTTATTAAGTAAAGGTAACTTATTGGAAACAATTTGTTACTGCAGACATTGGCTATCAACATGTGCTGTAATTTATGCTAGGCTGCATAACTAATAAACAATAAATGATATTTGAAAAAAAAACATGAGCATTATTATTAAATTGTTAAATATCTTTATTTGTTCAGGTATTAACTCCAGCTAAAATAGGTTATTACATTGCTGTGTAAAAATGGCAATTAATTTGTATCTCTTAGGACCCAGAGACATGCTGGCTTTTAGCTCGTCTTGTCAGAATAGGGGAATAAATTCACCTACCACCTGGGTATCTACATCATGTCCCTGGTCTTAGTCTTCTCCCAATTAGAGGACTGAAATAAGAGTCAGCAGGGGTCTAGGTCCTGAGGATTGGAACTGTAAAGCACTGCCTAGTTGTGTCGGAACAGTTTAATCCCCATCCAGCTCCACAAGTGGAAGAATACGTAAACTGGGATGGTAACGGGCAGCAGCAGGCTGTAGAAACAGATACTACTGCTGCTGGTACAGCCTTGCGGGAAGGTTTCATCCACTGTGGCCGAATAGAACAAGCCACAAAGAGACACTATTGGGATGAGCACCACCAGGTTAGATAGAGAGAACATAGTGGCAGATAGGTGGTGAAAAGCAGTTGCTTTATAACAATTGTATTATTATAGAGGTTGTTGCATATAGAATAAGCAGCAATATAAATTGTGCAGTACGGTATGACAAACAGTTGAATATGGACACTGAATTAGTTGTGTGGTGCCAATAGTGTATTTTGTTTCTAAGATGGAGTACTGGCACAGTGTATTATTAACTACACCGACGCTGTAGCATCCATTCATACAGTGTTTATCGTTGATGCAAGTCCTGCGATTGTGTGCCTCTGCTTTTATCCTTGTGTGGGTTCAGCCGGGTTGTCTGTGCGTTTCTCTATCAGCCTTGCATCCTGGGGGATCATGTTGGGGATGCCGTCAATGATGGGGTAAGCAATGCCAAGGTCCTCGTTGATCAGCTCATTGGTATTTACGTCGTACCTAAATAAGAATACTGTAAGTCATAAGAAATAAAGTGACTTTGATCCATTTGGTTAACTCTTGACACACTATCCAGCTAGGTAGTGCACACACTTGGCTTAGTCATATCTAACCAAACGTTTCTGAAGTTGCTTCTATCTATACATTATGAGACAGTAAATGGAGAGTAGGTCCAGATATATTTTTGCAGCTATTTTGCCAGACGTGGATACAATTTAGAACACTAGGTGATCCAGGTCAACGTAAATCCTCGAGCGGTTGCGTTTAATGTCACAATTAAAACATCACAAAATATAGTAGTATTATAAAGTTGCCGATTATAATATCTACCCTGTGACTGACCTCAGAGGCTTTTTTGACAGCGGACAGACGATGTAGTCGAGCAGCGAAGTGTCAAAAGTTGGTTTACCCTCTTCCTTCACATTGGTGAAACATCGGATTGACACACATTCAGACGGTACAGGCTGCAGCAATGGTGCATATTTTAGATGACGTTGAACAATACACGTTTTGTTCACTAATCTTCTAAACATGACCGAAATAAGATAGCAACCTACAAGGAAAAGGAAACCGGAAATGGTCACGTTCACAAGACAATTGGTGTAACGCAAATATAATTCCCCTTTACCTCAAACTGCTCAGTTACTTTTTTACGTTTTTTATGGGGAATATTTTCTATTATTTCAAGTAGACAATTAGAAATTATTTTTATATAATATAATACAAATATATGACAAAATCAAAAATCACTATAAAAAAATGTAGTTGCATTGCAGACTGATTACTTAGTTTATTTAGATTACATAGTTTTCCCACCTGGCGGCAGTATTTACACATCTAACATTAGAAAATACGTATCTGGTTCTTTACATGGTAGACAATTCCATGAAATAACTTTATAAATACTGAAGTAGCCAGTACTTGATGTTACTGTAAATTGTGTCAAGATGACCATTCCCATATAAGGCCAATTTAAAGATACCCTGGTAAGCTACATAGCAAATGTTTACCATAGAAGATTTGATGTGTCACAGCCATAGACTGTAGAAATAGCCTACATCTTCAACACATGTCCATCAGACAGGCAACACCCTCCTCCAGCTTCCTAAATATGTTCGATGATGTACGCTGTATGGTCGTGCACGTGTCTCCATATGCTGGTCATATCAAGTCCTATTTTACACAGTGCCTTAAATCTGGAGGATCTCACAGGAGACTTTGAGTAACACGTAGCATGTCCTTTTTTAAATGTTGTTTCTGTGAGTGGCAGACACAGTAGTATACAGTGAGAGAGAGTTATATCCTGGTGCTGTTTGACTGAAGTCCTTCATCAAACCTACACAGCCTGGTGATGTATGGCACGTCTTCTGGCCGTTGAGCATCACTTGTCTGTCTCCACTGTGGCACCTATAGGAACAGCCACAGGTCAGCATTCAGATTCTGCCTCTGTTTTGATTTTCACTTCTGTTGTTAAGAGTTTGAGTTGAGAACATCTACCACACAACAAGTGACATATTTCACATAGCAGTAGAACGCTTTCGAGGCATCGTAGGGATATTTATTTAATTTCTTCTCCCCTGAATTTCTTACTTGACAAGTGTCAGTCTAATGCCTTCAGAACCGATGTCTGTTTTTTATACAGCCTAGAAGTAAAACAGACAGAAGGTTCTTGGTTCTATAAAGAGAGTAGTAGTATTTTATGGAGCGTGTGACAGATTACTTTAACTTCAGTACAGTAGAAAACTACCACAGGACCTAGAATTGTCACCTTCCTTCTCAACAGCTCCTACAATTACAATTAGGTCCTCATGTTCCATAGCTATTTTACACATAGAGTTAGAACAAAATGTTAATAGCATACATTGTTTCCCTGTGATTTTATATGCAGCGATGCCTGCAGAGCCTCAACCCATAAACAGGAGTAGGTGAAACTGCATAGCGATTCAATGTCATTCTGAGGAGAATTCTCATCATTTTCTTGCTGAGGTTATGAGAGATTATGAGAGATTATTCATTTCCTGCCAGGGGAGCTCTCATTTCCATGGTGAAATATTGCTGATCCAGCATTTGCTTTGTCCAGTAATCATATCCCAATGGACCTCCTTTTCGTCTCCTCTGTGGCACTTGTGATCCTCCCTCTGCTTCTTCTCTGTGGGTTGCTTTACCTTCCATTCCACTTCCTGCTTCCCTTTCCTCCCCCTTAAAGCATTTGGAGAGGGAAGGCAAAGAAGAAAACATTTGGAGACAGAGGAGAGACTGGAGGATCCTAAGAACTCTCTTCTCCTCCTCTCCTGTCTCAAAATGCTTCCCTTCTGTCTCTGCTCATCTTCTCTTCCCTGGACCAGATGCACATTTCCCCCCCTTCATCCTACTTTTACACCTTGTAGGTTAGAAAATTATCCATGAGGCATGGAATCAAAATCCAGCTCTTATTAACGGTCCAGATTGATGATAGCTTTACTCATATTAAATTAAATGGTACTCTTCAAATAAGACTCTGGTCAACAGCGAGTGTTACCCTTCAATTACTATTTGTCGGTGACTCAGCAGGGATCAGAGCCAATGAGCTGCGAGAAAAGGTCCTCAGTACAAGGCCTCACTGGCCTTTATCGACATCAGCTTCTATGGTCTATGGTCTGTTGTTGCGGTTGTGTTTATTAGTGTGCAGACACACTGTTTATTGGCTGTGTGTTATTACAATGCCTCTAATGTTATGAGGCTTGTTTATAGGGTGCCCCAATGCAGGTGTTGCATTGTGCATTTTATGAGCAATCACACTTGGAGTTACATCATCACTTTTACACAATTACACAATGCGTAAAGCTGTGACGTTTATGTTTTTTATGCTCAAAAGATTCAATCCCATCCCATTAAGAGAATACTTTTTCTCTGCAGTTCTCTATTAAAAGACAGGACAGTAAGCATCAGAGTAAATGAAGGCGATAGCACAGAGAAGAAAGGTAGAATAAAGAGATGGACGATAATGACAGAGGTATTGCAGGAGAGAATAAGAGAGAGTCTTAGCAGGTATTCAATGGCTAATAAGAGAGCAGGATGTTGCCAGATTGATAATTAGTGTGTTCTCAGAGGCACTGAAGCTGAAGAGGCCCAGATAAACCACACAGGCTCACACGCACAAACACACATGCAATTAGACACAATGCAATTAGTACAATTAGAAAGAAGAGAGCTTTCTAACCTGTAAAGACACCTGCAACACCTGTCATGACCTGTGTTTGGTGATGATTAGTAACTGAAATGCTGATCCATTACAGACACCTTCACTACTTCACCAAAGTATCATGCAGCCTCAGTTTTCATCTTCATTTCATGTCATTCTTTTTTTTACTGCAATGCTTAAAATCCTATAAACTTTTAATTGTGTTTGTTTCCATGTTTTTATGCAGGAGTAGGAGAGTAAACAACAACATTACCACCACTGACAGGCTGTGGTCGCTGAATGCCACCTCATACATGTTTCATGATACAAACACTTTAACTTCCCGCAGAAAGGCTTGGAAAAACACCTCCGCTCCCATTTAACGGCCTGCATCATTCAAGCTATTTAATATGTAGTAGAGGCTGTCCCGCAGTTCAGGACGCATACGGGCAATCATCATGGCTTTAATCTGGTTCTAGTCTGTCCTGTATGGGATTTGGTTTATGCCACCTGGCAGCTGGTTTAGACTTGAGAAGATGTGAGAAACTCTGTGATATGATAATAGAGATATAGATAATGAGTGACCTCTATTGATTTTTTAACTTTTTGACTTAATTTAAAGAACACTGTACAGAAGAGTGAGAGAATAAAAGACAGCAATAGAGAGAGCAGTGAGAGGGTGAGACACAGACAGTGCAATGTGACATTTTGCATTTTAGATGCAAATCCAAAATGTAATGATAGCATAGTTTACTAATTCTCCTGGACTATTAAGTAAATCATTACTAAACAACATTGAATTTTGAACTTTAGTAAAACCCTTGACTGTATAGCTTCCTTACCTCAATATCAGTTCAAATGCTGAAATTTGGGATGAAATATTCCATTTGGTCATTGTATTTAATACTGTGTACCAAATCCATCTTTTACAGTTTTCATTTCCATTGCTCAGATGCCTATCACAACGGTCAACGGTCAAAGAATTTCATGGTATTATGTTTTTGCAAGATTTGTGGGAAGAGTTTTGTCAGTTTCCAACAGTTCAACCAGCATCATAGATGGGAGCTGTTATACAGAGAAACCTATTGCACTAAAAAACAACAACAATAGATAGATTGGGATCATTACATTCAGTGACAAAATGTAGTTTAGGAGGGAAGGATGCTGGACAGTCAAGGGTTGAAGTTCAATTTCACTGGTATTTAGCCATGTGCAACATAAATCAAACCATAGAGGTCAGATATAAATGACTCTTTCTCATACACCCTTAAAATGTAACTGCTTATTTGAACTGTAAACAGACAAATGGGCACACACAAGTTCATTTAGCCACCAGTGGCTTTTACTGTAGGCATTTTTAAGTATCCAGTTTAAATAATAAAATAGCTTAGACATTTTCATGACATATTGTAGGGCTCTAGTTTCTGGATGGCGCAAGGCCGGCGGCGCTAACGCAGACGCAATGACAATTTCGTTGCAGCGCAAGGTGGTTTTTCTCTCGCCTGGGAGCGATTGCTTATTTCCCAGCTCTCCATGGCATCGCTTGCGCCGATATGGGCGTGGGGGCGCAGTAGAGGGTGTGTCAGTCAAAATCAGGTGGCGCAGTGTTAGTTTGGTGTCAAATAAAACCAGGGTGAAGGTGCACTAAGCACATACCCATCCAAAATCACACACGCCACTTTTGTGTATGTTGGCCTATTTCCTGAATAATTTAATGAATAACCTTAAGCTTTTTAATCATAAAACAAAATATATGCACATGTATCATGGTGGTTTATTATAGGTGCCACATTTGCACACTTGGCGACTGTGCACCTCCCGAACAAGGACAACAGTTTTCTCCTGGGAGAAGCTTTCCTGCCGGTCTGGACTTTTGCTGGCTATTACAAAATTGGCAGTTTGCCATGACAGAGAGCGCGCTGCTGTTAAAGTGAATGAGAGGAGCTGATTTGATTGGACGTAATTGAAGACAGCCCCCACCACTCCTGTTAATTTATTTTATTCATTCTAATCAAACCCTTTTACAACTACGCTGCTGCTGCGTCTGCTAACTGCCACATGTCCGGTAATTAGCAAAAAATTGGCCACACCTAAGATCGACTTGCGCCGTGGACCTGCGTTATGCGCCTCCACTTGCGCCTTGAAACTTTGTGGGAAACTAGGGCCCTTTAATTTAACAGTTTCCCATAAATCGAGATACTATTAAGATTTCAGGATCTACAAACCTGAGAAACAAAACAAACAGAAATCCAACAGAGGGTTTGGTAATAAATGCTACACAGTAGCTAAATACAAGCCATACAGCTACAGATCTTCAACATGCTTTACTACTATTTAAAGCACTGGTAAAATGATTTTGCTGCACACACAATAACCTGATCAATTATGAAAACCTTTATCCGGTAAATTATTTATATAGATAGATTTAACAGTTTTTTTTTATATATTAGGGGTTTAGCCTATAGAGAATTTACCTTTAATTAAATCCTCTTTGACAAACTAACTTGAAGCACTGTAAGTGTACAGTAAATAATTTATCAGTAGAGTAAGCACATCTTAAAAGGGACACTCCTCAATTTGTCACTTGAATTACACTCTTGGTTGAAACGCAGCCTTATAAAGTATTTTGGGTTGAAACAGAGCGTGCACATCCCTCCTGCATTTAAGTGCTGAGTGGCTCGCACTCCTCTCTACTCCTCCCCTTACAGCTGTCTTAGGCTCCCAATGTTCTCTACAGCCACAGTCAGTTGTGTTTCCAACATACAGTGAGCTAGGCTGAATTCTGGGGTTCTGGGGGCACTACAACACAGTCAAGGAGTGCCGCTTTAAATCATATATTCACTCACTCAAACGTACATCCTACAGGAGATGGTAATGTCTTCTTCTACTTTTATGCACGGTTTCTCATGTGCATGTGTCTGCAGCATGCCAGTTTGCCAGTCCCACCCCCTTGTTCAAATTATATCCCATTGTAAAACACAAGCTTGCCATTTGCCTCTGTAAATAGATGCTTTAGTGGAACAAATCTTTGATAGACTAAAATAGAATAGTACAATACATATTTTATTTGGCTGCCACACTCGCACGCAAACACACACACACACACAATAAAGCCACAGTGCTGTGCCAGAAAATAGGTGGATCTGAACACCTCATTTTCTATTTCAGCACCCCTTTATTTGACATTGAAACACTTCTCTGTTCTGTGCTCTTTTGCCCACTGGGTGCACCCCCCTTGTTGTGTGGACTGTACCTGCCATGCAATCAGACCTGGGAAAGAAATGTAAATATAGTTTCAAATGTTAAATCGGATAGCAGTAGGGTGGCTTGGTGGTTATACAGTAGCATTGCTTTACAGTGCCAAGGCCCTGTGTTCAGTCCCCAGCCTGGTCTAGTCTGCATGGAGCATTTTATTGCTGTGTTTGACTGAGATCCTAAATGTGAACAAGCAGAGAATGAACAGAGGGGTTTCATTTCTAATCCCCAAGCAGTACACCTGCTTTACTCAGCAAAGCCTTGAAAGGGGAGAAACCACTGTGAAATAGTGCTTGTCATACCGATGAAACCAATGTCATTCGCTCTAAGCAGAGAAACAGTGTCAAACGGCCATATACCAACTATGGTCATCTCCAATGATGCTTATATACAGTAGAAAACATTTATTGTACATCATTAGATTCATAAGGTGTTTATCCCCAAGGGGACATTTAGTAAACAAGACACCTCGTTATTGGTGTGCAACCCACAACAAGCAGAGGTTGCTGTCTTGCTCAAGGACACTGACAAGATCTCATTATTGATTTCAACAGGAATGTGACCCAAGCACTATTATCAAAGGGCCCTTAGTTTATACTCACAACTAAAATAGCTTGTTTTTCAGACTTGGACAAAGACTGAAATTCTCCATTTTCAAATATTGTTGCTAAGGTACAAACCTTGCATTAAAATATATTGGCAATTCTTAGATTTTACCCTGAAGCAAGTGATTTGTATAGTTGATTTATGGGTTGAACAGGTTCCATGGCCCTAGGGTTCAGTAACTAGTTCAAAAGCAAGCCCTTGCTCCTGAGCAGTTGTTCTTTTGGATGTAAAGGTTTTCTTCCTATAGCAAATCCTCCCACGTCTGGTTGGTGACAAAGTTTTGGCAAGTTGCTTCACGATGCCCATTCACATTAAAGGAATTATTAAACCTATAGATGGGGCCCCAAAATAAGTCACTGGCCCATATCCGGTGTGCGTCCGGAGAAGTAATTTTCCTCCGGGAGGCCGTTTACTGCGACAAAATGCTGTATCTCACAATTAGTCCCCAGGTGGAGAAAGGTTTAAGCATCCAGGCCCACATAAACGATCATTCTCTGAGTCCTCTAGGCTTTACGAGGTCACCAGATTAAACGGCTGTTAGGTTACTGATGGTCCATGTCTGATTGGAGCTGGCCATTTCCAGCGGCACCTCGTTCAAAAGCTTCCTTGCACCTGAACTGATCCTTGGTTTACAATAGAAACGAGGTTTCGATTGTTTCCATTGTGGCGGTTCAGTCAGCATTTTACAGTTGATGAATGATGCCAACTTTCTACTTCCTGGAGCGCTCTGTTTGCGCTGAACCAGATCTCTCGGATATGAGTATCACCAATATGACCTGGACATGGCTGCTGCTGTCGGGTTTTTTGGCAGCCTGGACGGTGTAGGTTCTTCGTTCACCAGCAGCGTACTTCCTCAGATGAACTAAGCTGCTCCCGGACAAAGAAATGCACAGGGGCCGTGGCTCGGTTGTGTGATTGTGGTCATTGTGGCAGCACAGTCAGTATGTTGGTAATGGTCCATTTCTGACTCGAGCAGTCCTGGATGGCCAGCTGGAAACTGAACTCTGATTGTCTGCTTTCCACGAGCTCCAGACAGCGCTGGCTCTCGCCATTCTGAATGGAGCCTCCCTGGGGAGAGAGAGGGAGAGTCATGTGTCAGAATGCAAAGGCATTGTGTGTGTGTGTGTGTGTGTGTGTGTGTGTGTGTGTGTGTGTGTGTGTGTGTGTGTGTGTGCGCACGCACATGCCAGACAATGGCAGCCTGATAAGGCTTGCTTGATTACTATTAAAACATACCATCATTGTGTGTGTGTGTGATAATATTCTGCTTTTGAGGCCCCTTACAGAGCAAGATTATTAAAACTGTATTGAGCCTGAGCCAGAGAATGTTTTGTTATCTGTGTTATCATGGTGCCTAAATCGCCTAATAGTCCACTAATTATTAAGAATAAAAAATGGAAATGGAAAATTAAAAGCACAAAAATAATATACAATGCCTCAGCTTACGATCCACTCTTCTAATGGAAATCCTTTCTGAATTATCTTTTGACTGCAGCACATATTTTCTGTTTTTCTAGTGTTTAATATTTGTTGAGTCAAGGCTGGGGAATTTCATTGACTTCTCCTCTCAGGCTGTAGTCTCAAGACTACTTTACAGTTATGGATAAATTGCCATTGCAGTAGAAGTCCTTTTCGTATTCCTTTATTCAGCGTTCATTGTATACAGGTAGGTTTCCTTTATGGTGAACTAACTGCAAACATTCCGCATATAACAGCAGTTACATGTTCTAAAAAAGGCTGATGTATTTCTCTATACTTTGACTACACCACAGATAAATAAAAATGACGCGATTAGAGGAGTAAAAAGGAACATAAATTGAGTTCTCCTCGAAGCTTTCGACGTGTCAAAAGATATTCATTTACTCATTTCATTTGTCTGTGAGCACAGCCGCCTCGGTACAGAGCAGTCTGCCCGAATGTACGCTCGTTCACCGACTGAGATCACGCTTCCATTGCTGGCTGTCTGTATTGTATACTGTACACACTTGCACACACTTTCAGATGTTCAGACGACTGAGGTGGGACACTAACTGGTATTTTACCACCATTTGTCGTCTGTCACTGGATTTTTAGTTTACCCGTGATAATACCAGCATTAAGAGATGCTGCGGACAGGGTATCAGGCTTTCCAGCTTCACTTACTTTACTTTTACCAGCTGCAAGGAATGATAACAACATCGCGTCATTTTATAACAACACTCTTTGTGCCTGATTCAGGGTACCGCAGCGTACTGTAACATCCGACTGATGTTCCATTAGGATTATCACCACCATCTCGCCAGCCACCGCCTATGAGGGACTTCTAATAAGTACACTTAAGAGGCTGTGTTTTATCCCTCCGCCTCTGAGGAGCCTAGTGAGAGTCAAAGCGCGCGCACACGCACACACACACACACACACACACACACACACACACACAGACTAATATCTGGCTCGTCTCTAATGCCTTATCATCAGTCCAGCAGTGTGCCGGCCTATCACGGTGCACGGTGCACGGTTAGACCGCACTATTGATCGTCACAATACGGGAACACTGCTTAAGCATCTGGTCAGCCAGCCAGCCTGTCTATGTCTATGTAGATGCTCGCTCATCAAATCGTTCACCTTAAACGTTCAGATAACTTAGGCTATTGTGTAAAAATATGGACATGACAGCAGTTCACAGCCTGCATGAGGGATTGTGCCAACTAATCCAAAATAGTACTCACCACTAAATGGATGTGGCCTGTCCAATGATATAGCTATAGGGTAGTGTGACTTAAAGTCTATAATTTCATGTAATGTTGGCCAAATGTGGCAGGGTGTGTTCATGAGTACCTGTGCCTTGTCCAATGGTGTTTCTCAGAATGACATTTAAGCAGAATTGTGGTGCAATTTTTTTCTGAAAGTAGTTCCTCTCAAATTAGACATTTAGACATTTTCCCGTCCAGCGCCCACGTGGTTTTAATAGCAAATGTTTTAGTCTTAAAATGAGGTGTGATCAGGTGCATTGTTGGCGCATTGCTATCTTGAGGCAGCAGAAAGCGATTGATCAATAAAAACCTGTTCTGAAGTCAATGGCGCGGTATATCACTGTTATTTTATGTGCGCATTGTCAAGCTAGTTAGCTAATAAGCTAATATGCGCCTAAAAAGACGGGTGCACAACCAGCTTACACTCTTGTTACACACACAGGGACACACAGCAGCGCACAAACATGCAAAACATTACAAATGTCTTTTCATACTACTTTTACACACTTACACACTACTTTTTATAATGCAAATGCTGGCGGTAATACAGAAGTGCCATGTCATGCAGTTAATTCAATGTAGGCTGCTGTAAAAACAACAGCAACTGTGCACAAGCCCTGAATAGCTTTTTCATTATTTTCATTTCCTTCCATCTGTCCTTCCTTCCTTCCCTTCGTTCTTCACACTCTGCCATTCTCTCTCTCTTTCTCACACGCACGCACGCGTGCGCACACACACACACACACATACACACACATCCTCTCTGTTTCCATGGACTGCTGCTCTGGGTGAGGCTTAGTTTAATATAGTAAAAAAGCTGCTCATCAATAATTCACCCATACTGACTGCCCGGTTCACATTAAATACTCTCTTTTTGTCTGGCTGTGATTTTCTCATGCAAAACTTATTCCTTCGATCACTTCCTGCCTCTAACTTGTGTGTGTTTGTTTTTTTGTTTGATTCCCTTGCCGAGCAATTTTCTCTATCCTCTTTCTCTCTGTTCACCTCTTTTTCTCACTCCGTCCCTATAGTTCCATGAAGAGACAACCTTTGTGAGTTACAAAACTTAAAGTGTAACTACACACTAAAACTCTTTTTGAGTTGTGAACCTCCATCTAGTACTATTCACTTATGAAATACAATGATACATCATCAAAATGTCCACACAAATGTGCCAGTGAGGAAATTTAACTCCTAAATGCAGTCTCAATAAGCCCTCGGAGTAGAAGATTTATACTGTTAAGAACAATTGTCCTGAGATATTTCATTTGGTGTAAAAGATAACTAATTCAAAATCAAACATTAGGAGGAGAGGATCCAAACTAGGTGCAACTTTACTCTTTAAAGGTAGTCTATTCTCCTCAATTAAATTATAGTAGGCTACTTAGCCTAATGTTCCAAAACAGCGATCAATGATCACCACATTTCTCCAAAGTGGCTCAAAATGGGCTTACATTCAGAAAAGTATTGGATGTAGGAAGCATATTGAAAGTGGGGGGTCCATCTTGAAGGGGAGGGGAGAAGATTCTTGTGATTCGAAAGATACAAACTGTTTCAAGATACAATCACAGCAGCAGGTAGCCTACAATCAATGGCTCTGTCAGACCACCAACCAACAAAAAGTACAATTAGGTCATTTAGCAGACGCTTTTATCCAAAGCGACTTCCAATTACATGGTGCTATTACATAGAGCAGATAGGGGTTAGACATCTTGCTCAAGGATGCTTACAGGTAGTCCAACTCTGGGCTCAAACCCATGACCTTCTGGCTGGGAGTCCAACACCTAGACCACTAGATCCTGTATGCATAACCGGCTGTTGTGAGAACCTGCACTGTTCCGCACGGGAGGCGAACTTGCGACCTCGGGTTAGAAGGCGGACGCTCTAGCAAAGACATTAAAACATAAGCATGCTAGCATCAGTCGCTAGCACATCTCAAACTTGGCATATTTATGCAGGATTAAGTTGGGCTTTCCTGATACTGCCTTTATGAGATCCAGTGTATGGATCAAGCCCACGATGTGCGAGCAATATCCTGGCTCTTTAGTTTTGCTAGCAATGGACTAAAACATATATTCGATAATTAGCTATAGGGAGTCATAGCTAAATGTAACTCTCAAATGAATATTGTTGTCGTTTCTGTCTACTTCTCTCCGATATTTCAGAACTATTATTTTCCAAACTTACAAGTCCACACTTAGTGTACTGTACTTGGTATTGATAAACGCCCTTAGCATTTTGGACTGTTTAAGTAGCTAGGAAGATAAAAAGAAGACATCATGGGTTTGCTTCTGGGGTTTGATTCTGCTCCACTCCTTAAACGTGACCTGTGTTTTAGCAAAAGATCTTACTTTCTAATACTCACCCTTGAAATACAAAACATCTCTGAGTGAAGAACTTTGATGAAGGGATCTTTTCTCCATATCAGAAGTCGCTTTGATAAATATTTTACAATCGACACCTACGCTCTTAGAAAGTTGGCAGTCCAAATGAAGAGCGTGATTTCCTGAATAACTTTCTGGGGGTGAATGGAATCACACTAGTTCTGTTTAATACATATATTCATATCTCATCTCACAGCCTTCTCATGAGTTAATGGCCGGGGAAGGGGGGGGGGGGGGTTCTCACAATAGCTGAAGCTAATTAGAGAGCCATTCACTGCCAGTTTGCCCAGTGAGGAACTATTGTTCCCCAGGGAGATGGAGAGAGAGAGCGTGTGTGTGTTTTCACATACACATAAGAGGACACATGCACAAAGACGCCAGAGGCACCAGGATCCAGCTCTCTGTCTTATTTATATTAATTATCCTGTCTCCTCTCCTAGTACGTCTCTGCATCTCTTCCTGGTGCAGCGAGAGCCTCGTTAAACTCAGAAGTCCTACAAGTGTGAAAGCTCATTATCCATCTGCAGCAGCCAGGCGTATAAAATGCCTCTTACTTTAAAGCGTGGAAGAATGATCCATTCTCTAATGCTGCGGAAGGAGACAGAGGAGAAGGAAAGCAGGGTTCAAGAGACGCGACACTCAATCACAAGAGAGGAACAAACACATGATGACGATGCTAGCGCGGGATAAAAACGAGTCTGGGTCCTTGAACAGGTGACAAACACCAGGCAGGATACAGTTCACAACGGAGATCAGGAAATCAAGGAAGGAAGGAAAATATTATAGATTGAATATTATATAGAATATAGAAGACTGTGTATTAGTAATACACACATGCGAATGTTAACAGAGGACCTTAGAGGCGAGGTAATGCCGCATAAGCACAATTAATATGACTGCCAACACAGAAGAAAGATGCTTTATTTTGCTCTCCATACACTGATGAATGTAGATTCTACTGTCAGACAGCCATGTTTAATGATGTGATATGATAAGTGAAACTTCCAAGGCTCATAAACAAGCACTGCCTGTATATATGTGTACCTGTGTAAATGTCCTGGGGGATATTTCAGGAAGCTCTCTTCTGGCGTAAGCGAGGCGTATTTCCCCAAGCCTTTCAGCAAGCCATGGTGGAATTTATACCAGCTAGGTTACCATGGAAATGAATGCTTCCCTCGGGGCAGGCTAATCGGTTGCCAACTGAGATTATGGCATTACCATTTAGAGGTTCAGAAGTTCAACTATTTCACATACTCTGTGGCTCAGCAGGCTACTACGCTACGAGAACACACGGGTCACTCAGCTCAGTCACGACTCCTTTCTGTCCTGGTGCCACAGTGGTGGAATGAGCTTCCTGCTATTAGATCATTAGATAATTAATTAGTAGATAATTCCTGCCAAAGATGGCAGGAATTATCTACAGACCATGCTATACTAATTAGATTTGATTTTAACAAGAGTTGGTATGTAGAGGTCTGTCAGAAGGTGGTGCTCTGACAAGTTGATTCATGTTTTGGCCTATAACTAGAGAATGGTTTGGGCTAGAATCTAATTTTGTTCCCTGTGAATGCGTGTTTTGTATTCCTCCATCCTGCCCGTTACCTCTGTGCCGCTGATTGGGCTTGGCCCTTAAATCGCTGCTTGCAGCTATATTTATTATTCAACAGTGCCTCTTTTATGTGTGCGTGTCACCCCACATGGACTCTGTTTCTGTATCTGTTTCTCGTTGTCTTGTCTTTTGACCTTGTGATCCCCGTCTTCCATGGTATGTTTCCCAAGTGTATCTACCTTCTTCGGTATCCTTCCCTGCCCCTCCTTTGCTCCACCCTGCTTTTCCTCTCTGTTCCCAGGCCCTTCCCCCTCAACCAATTACCTTCCTTACCTGTTTCCTGTTCCCTAATCATCCCTAGTGTTCTCCCCTGTCTCTGTGCTAGGTTGTCGTCATTGTGTCTGTACGTCATTGTTTGTCTACGCCGTACAACATGTTGTCCCTAGCTCCATGTTATTCCTAGCTTCCATGTATTTCCTTGCTTCCATGTATTTCCTTGCTTCCATGTTATTCCTAGATTCCATGTTATTCCTAGCTTCCATGTATTTCCTTGCTTCCATGTATTTCCTTGCTTCAATGTTATTCCTAGATTCCATGTTATTCCTAGCTTCCATGTATTTTCTAGCTTCCATGTTAGTTCCTATAGCTTCATGTTAGTTCCTATAGCTTCCATGTTAGTTCCTGGCTTCCATGTATTTCCTAGCTTCCATGTTAATGCCTAGCTTTCATGTTATGCTTAGATTCCATGTTCTGCTTAGCTTCCATGTTCTGCTTAGCTTCCATGTTAAGGCCTAGCTTCCATGTTTATAGCGAGCTACCTTGTTATGCCTATAGCTGCCTCATTTATAGTTCTACTTTCTGTGTTTTATTGGCTCTATTAAAGACTCCTTAAGCTCAGAACTTTGGTCTGCCCGTGTCTGCACACTCTAAACCCTAGAACCCTGACATGCCTGTGTGAGTTGTATTTTACAACAGTGTCGCCCTCTAGCGACCAACCGTGGTTTTACCTGTGTGAACGTCCAGGTGAGCTTCATGTGCTTGGTGGAAGCGTAGCTACACTCCAGCAGCCGTGGCCTGCTGTTCACGTCCACCAGACACTTGTTGTCGTCGTCATCGATGGTGGGGCTCAGCACCCCCAGGTGGATCTGTTGGGAACTGGTGTAGTACACGTTCTGTCCACAGGAGAGGGGAGAGGTGAGAGGTGAGAAGAGGACGAATACAGAAAGTACAATTACTAAACATGTTCAAATTCAATCGGTGAAGTAGTTTATTATATTATACCTATCTATCTGTCTGACATAATGGCAGGAAATGTGTTATTAAGTTAATCATGTATTAACATTGTTATCTTCCTGTGTAACGATTAATATCCTACACATAAAAACCCACTGCTGCATTAATTAAAATAAGGTTAATGTCTTGCTAACTGTAAACTGCTGGTTTAGTACAACTAGATGCTACTATACATATACTGTACTCTCAAACTGTTAAAGAGTACCTCTGCTGAGAGGCAATTTTACCTTTTTATTCCATGTAAATAATATAGGTGACCTAAGCTAATTAACAACAAAAAATCAAGGAACAAAGATAAAAAAGTGTCATGTGAGTAACTATTTCAGATTTGCCTCTAGTTCCTCATAAGGAAACCTCTTTATATGTACAGGAAGGTAAAACTGCTATCGATGAGAGGGCTGTGGTTCTGATGTTAAATGTAGAATCCGCATGTCTGTGTCACCAGGGTAATGCTGAGCATTACAGTCTCCACCAGTTCCCATAGAGATTGACAGCTAGCATTGACCGGTCTGAATCAATGTAGTTTTCAGCAAAACGAGGGCTGTCCTTGTCCTTCACACCGAACGATTTAAACAGGCATGGCACAACACGGTGACTGCACAGTTTTAAAGTGAAAGTAAACCGTTCGTGAAGCATTTAGGCTGCAGCTCTACAGACCGCGGAAGAATCAAAAGAAAAGATATCTCGCAACGGACCCCCTACAGCCCGGACAATAGCATTCAAAGTGATGTTTATGAACGTTACTTACCAGACTGGGATCAAGCACTAGACATTTTTGTAGTATAAATGTAACACTCGGTGCTGAAGAACTAGACAAATGGACGTCAATTATCGAAAGCATGCTCTATTTGTATGTTAACAAACAAGGTATTAAAAAAAAAAAGCTAAAAAAAAAAGCTAAATACATATTGACAGCAGTTTTATATGAAAAGTATGTCTCTCGAGAGATTAGCATCATATTAAAACATCTAATAAGTTTGGTCTGAAAACATTGTTGAAGACCAAAACAAATCAAACATATTGTATAAAGAAAATGGCGAACGAAAAGAACTAGAATCTCGATCAAACAAACAGATGTGATTACAACTATTGTAAAATAAAATAACATCAGAATAAACAACAGTGAGTGAGTGTTTTTGAGCGTGTGATTAAGCGTGTTGTTTCACAGAGATGTGTGTGCGACTGTGTGTGTGTGCGTACATGTCTATAATTATGTACTCACCACAGCCACAACAGATTACAGGGATGTGTATGTGCTTCTGTGTGTGCGTGTTGCGACTGGAGGGTCTTTTCAACAGAGCTGCTAGGCTCCAGGGGGGTGATTGGGGAGAATGATGACTATCTAGCTGCCACGGCACTTTTTCCTCAATAGACCTTTTTCACAGTGACCCGGAAGTACTACAGATGAGGAGTAATCTTTCTTCCTGTCTAGCCTGTAAACAGGGAAAATCTTAATTCACACAACTTTTACCTCTGAGTTTGGCTGATTAGAATGTTTAATGAAGCTGCTACTTAAAAACACACAGTGTATTGTGTAGTGTTTGGTTTGTTTAATGTGCATGTTTTATGGCTGGCAGCAAGGATATTGCTCCTGGGAGCCCAGATAGACTCCAGGTTATAACGCACAGCTTAAGGTAAGGTGTTTAAGGTGGACAGTGAAAGATAGAGACTGTCACCTGATGCATGGGTGTATGGGCCTTTAAGTTTGGAGGGCATTACGTGAGCTTCTTTGTACATATCTGTGTGTGTGTGTGTCTGTGTGTGTAGGTGACAGGTAATAGGAAGTGCAGGGTTAAAGCTGCATCTGTCAATCTCCCCCAGCAGAGGGGGAATGGAATCTGTGATGTAAAGGCTCCTTAAAACCTTAAACAGAGGGATTAGTAGCATTGCGCGGGCACACGCACGCACACACCCACACTGAGAAAAGTAAACGGCAACAATCACAGCTTCTACTGTCTTACGTGTTATATGTAATATGTACCAATATGGAATAAACTGGAAAGTTCAAGTCTCCAGTCAACATTATATTATTATAAAACACCTATTGAAGTTAAGCACAGAGAAGTAGACCAACTAGAGTAGAAGCATTTGGTTTATCCCTGGGAAGAATCTAGTCCTCGATATCAACTTTCAATCTATCTACCCGAGCATTTTTCTTCAGTGATAACTCAGTTTAATGCAACTTAATGAACCTAGTGGAAAACCTACAATGGCTAAATTATGTCGGTTTTAACCAACACAAATGTTTCGACACATGGACAAAGGCGCAGGAGATTAGTGTGGCAGAGATGGATAGAGTAAATGGGAGAGTGCCGATAGTCAGGTTAAAATAGGACAGTGGAATAGGAGAAAATTCTACTATTTATGGATAGGGTAACATACAAATATGAAAAATTCTAGGAATGTTCCTCTGCTGTTTTTAATACGAAGGATCTCTCTCTCTCTCTCACACACACACACACACACACACACACACACACACACACACACACACACACACACACACACAGTAACAGAATAGTACACTAATCCCATTAGAGCATGTTTAAATAGGCTTATAAATTCAGTCGCCTTGAAGCCGGATTACTTCAATGAAACGACAAGCAGAACGACGTCTCTATGTAATAACTAATGTATTTTAATGACCCAGAGAATTAAGCAAAAGCAGGCTCTATGCTTCAATGCACGGTCCAACCTCGTGTTAAAAAAACGTATCAGTCATTCGTTCTTATTACTCTGTAAAATTTCAGTCTGATAAACATATCCATGCACACACACATTTTCATAGATAAGTATAATCCCACACGCGCGCGCACACACACACACACACACACTCTCTCTCTCTCTCTCTGTATATACCCACCCACACACACGGATGCACACACGCAATCGCACACAGCCCTGGTAAACCGCCTGAAAGGTCAGTTTTTTAGTTATTGATTCAGTCTAGGACCATTCTCTCCAAGTGAGACCATTACCAAGGCAGAGATCAGACTACTATTATTATGCACTAGATCTCAATAACTTCCCCCTTCTTAAATTTTACAGCATATACTCTTATCCATATTGTTTGTCTTAACTGAGAGCCAACAGCTCTCAGTTAAATTATTATTATCAGTATATATTCAGTTACAGCTGAATATATACCAAAATGGGCTATAAATTTCCCTTGAAAATATATAAGGAGACAGAAAGAAGACAGTTTAAAGAAAATACCCAAAACAAGTGACCCTGGAAACTGGAAGTGGGTTAGTTTGTGCCTCGCTAGCAAAATGCTCACCTGTCCTTGTGAGTGAAAATGTGATTATCTGACCACCACAGCTGTGGTGTCAAGGCAAAGTGGAGTTTAAGGGCCCATTCAGTTGAAAGAAAGTCTCTACAACAGACGTCCTAAGTGCCCTTGAGCAAGACAATAAAAACACATTTTCTCACTTGAGGCAAGTCACTCCAGATACCAGCACCATCTAAAATTACTTTGTAGTGTTAAATACTTCTGTTTTGATGTTGAGAGATCCTCAACACCACACTTACCAAAACTCTTTAGACTCTCATTCTCTCTCTCTCTCTCTCTCTCTCTCTCTCTCCCTGTACTTCTGGCTCTCTCTTCCCCTATCTGTGTCGTCCATGTATCTACACCTCTCTCTCTTGGCTCCCGCTTGGCTGTCTAGTGGCTGAGGAGGAAACGTACATTATGCATCAGTGAAATACAGCCATTCATCTAGTATTCACAACTAGCCAGCTAGCTAGTCCAGTAGAGATGCACAAACACACACACACAAGCACACACACACACACACACACACACACACACACACACACACACACACACACACACACACACA
>JAOEHI010051238.1:0-19097 GCA_025447815.1 Percopsis transmontana | reverse complement strand
CCATGTAATAGCACTATGTAATTGTAAGTCGCTTTGGATAAAAGCGTCTGCTAAATGATCAAATTGTAAATTGTAAATTAACGTGTGATTCTGTCCCCCAAATAAATTAATTTCTATTTCAGTTCCTCTGTCCTATTAGGGATGAGGACTTTATCAGTAAGTAACACATTGTAAATATGTGTTATTTACTGACTTTATACTTGCACAGCCAACTGAATAACACTTGAATCAGAAACTTTGAGGAAAAAACACCCCAAAAACAGATGTTTGTTTACCTTGACGAATATGTAGTCGTTCTGCACAGAGAGCGAGTTGTGGTCGATCTTCCCTAGGAATTGAGCCGTCACCATTTTGTCAGAGCAGTTCTGGATGAGACAGGTTACGTAGAGGTATCCTGTAGTAATCCATATTAACAAGGTCAGGTAGAATTAGAGAAGATAAAAAGTACATGTTTAGAAATGGGGGAAAGTACATTTTTTAATTGATATCAAAAGGTGCTGCAGGTATGATTATTTTACATTTAGAATATTTTTTCGAGTCATTTCGTTCATTAATAGAAGTTAGTGTGACACTGTTGCTTTCTTGTGGGTGATGTAAAAAAAGAGCGCGGTTCTCAAACACTGAAGGCTACATGGTTTGCTTCTGTTGACAAGGTATAACAGCCTACACAACTTCACTTCTTGATCATTCTCTATCATCATTCTATAAAGCCACAACCAATTCAAACCATGTGAAGGACGTGCAGAGACGCACCACTGTCACGTGACAAATGAAAGACACAAACCCGAAGACCCATGAGTCGTGAACGAATCATTTCTGTTTCCTGTGCTTAGCATATAGCCCTTTGGCTGAGCAATACAGCTGTCACGTGACAAATGAACGAAAGACACAAACCCGAAGACCCATAGTTTTGAGTTGTGACTTGTGACCACATTTTCAGAAATGCTTCTGAAAAAGTGGGGCCTTCTAATATTCGGGGTCTAGACAGATGACTGCGCATGTGCGACCCGTTGTGCGAAACGTTTGGGCGTTCTAAGCATATACAAAATATTTCTTTCCAGCGAATCTCTTAATTACACATGTGAAACAGTGTGCATGTGGAAGACATTGCTAAGTACTCTTAGCAATGTCATATACAATGGCATATACAATGGCATATACCTGCAGTCTCTTGCATATGGAAATAGCCGACACGCCCCCAAGGCGCTGGCACATGTCCGCAAGAAGAGAAATGAAGTGCAGATATACTTTGTATGAATACAATTATTTTCTTTATAAAAACAACATTTGGTCTTAAAAAAGTGTTTTTCAAAAAATGTCTGTGTGTGGGAGGGAATGTTTGGAGGCGTGATTCACGGGACTTGGGGTTTGGGAGACAGGTGTGGGCAATTAATAATCGCCTGTCCCTTTTTAAGCAGCGTGAAAACGCAGCTTAGGGGGGCCCACTGGTACAGACGGACAGCACAGCGGACGAACAGAGTGACCTCGTAGAAGCTCTCGGGGAGTAATACATGCAGGGATGCATATGGAATGATTGTTGCGTATAACTTGGATTGTTGTTGCAACTTGAGGAAATAAAACTGTGTGAGGCACGTGAACTGGAACCAAATGTGTGGATAGTAGTGCTGTATGCTACAAAGCTTAATAATAGTGTTTGACCCTCTTTTGTGTCTGTGTCCCTTCTGTGCCACATAGCACTGTTTTAGAGTCCCTGAGCCGGCTCATTTTTTGAAATGCCTGGACATTAAATCAACGCATCATAAGGCGGGAGAACTCATTAAAACACCATTAGATTGTCTAAGAACGTAATTCCAGTTGGCTTCTTCACATTTCCAGCTGTGGTCATGCACGCATTCACACACACACACACACACACACACACACACACACACACACACACACACACACACACACACACACACACACACACCCTCGACATGGCTAACAGAGGTGGTGTGACAGGGGAAATTGTAAATATTGAGTGGTGACTTGTGAACAAAGCCAACAAGGGTAAAGAAATGTGAATAATTCAAGATGTGTATGGGTATAGGAAATGTAAATCATATATAGTTATGGCAGCCATTTGGTTTCACTATGCACTATGGGGAATGTGGGATAGATTCACATGGAGATTAATGTATTATGACTTGTGTCTGAATGTGTGTGTGTTATGATGTATTCCCAATAGTCAGCCAGTGTGTTAAAGTGTGAGTCGATAGTTACAGTAGTCTGTCTTTTTCTGTGTGTGTGCGGGTGTGTGTGTATGCATGAGTGTTTGTCTGTGTGTATCCATGCATAACCGAGGTACACACAATTATGCGGCACCCCATACACATTGTTTCTTGCACATCAATCTCCCTAATGACGCGCATACACACACACAGCCAGCCAGCCAGCCAGCCCGCCCGCCCGCCCCTTGGAGCACACAGCTCATCTATCACTGAACTACCCACAATCCCCTCCAGGATTGTGCCACTCACAAGCCCCCCTAGCAGATCCCCTAGGTAGTCCACACTCTACCCCCTAGTCTCTGGTGCAGGCCATCGTTTAACCTTGAAAACGGCACGTGTTACGGCGGGGGAGTTGCAGGGTGACCATATATGCTTGGCATGTGTGGCCACCCACCCGCACCCATCTATCTGAACAGAATGGGACAGGAGGAACATGTGGTACTGCCTAACCACCGGAACAGCAGCATGTTTAAAAAGTGGATGTGGATCATTTTCTTACTCATTGAAAGGGACTGGAATATATTATTTAACTGAATACATTTCTAAAAATATAATTAAATGCTGTAACTTTAGGGATGTGTTAGATAGTTACATGTATTTTTCTTCCAGGCACTTTAAGAGTTTCTTTGACAACACAGTTTTTAAGACTGAATTCTAACAGCAATGTTTATGGAGAAATTAAGTCTTAACGTTTGCCCTTCAATACTCCTCCTACTGCTGTGACATTGTCTGCTGTCACTGTGCCATTTTCAGCTACGAATTATGGGCTGGGAGACCTGTGCAGACACAGACAGGGATCAGCATTCTGAGCGCACACACACACACGCACGCACACACGTACGCACACATACATACATACTACAACTATTGCCCTCCTAGCCCACGGTTGGGAGCCATAACTTGTGATAACCTGTATATCTGTCTTGTTATTGATAATATTAATAGAAATGTATTAGTAGCAACAAACTCCCCTTCTTAAGTTATCCATTAATCTCTACCCCCCTAAGACCCCCGTAAGCTGGGTCAACCATCATCTACTCCATTATCAGTTTCTAAACTCCAGCTTTTCCTATGATAGAAGCAGTTATACAGAAAGCAACATGCTTAGACTAAGTGAAGAGAAGGTGGTGGAATAAATACCTTTTTGTCGGTTGTTTTTATATGAAGCACTCTCAGTATACTCTGTAAATAACAATGGACCTGACTTGACTGTTCTGCACTCCAAAATATGTTTTGCATTCTCAAAATATCTTAACAAAAATTTTCATCTCAACCAGTTATCTAGTTTTTAATTTAGTCATAATTCTGCCAAATGCAGTGAGGTTATTTTCTTGTTTACTTGTCGGACAGGAATCCCCCAGTATGCCAAGTGCCACTTCTGGCATACAACAATAATTTCAACTTGCTGAAAAGGGTTTGAACTAAGAAAAGACTATTTTCCAGTGTCTTGTTAAAGTGTCACTCCTTATTTGAAACCAGAATTCTCCTTGAGGTCAAAATATACATTATATAAACTTCTGGGGGAAGCAAATCTGGGGGTCTGCGTCGTTTACTTTTAGGAGTTTATATTTTTATTATTTTTTGCATTGTTGCAGTATAACCAGCATACCTCCACTAGTATCCTGCATCTCCATGTGTACAAGGTCAGCATTGACATCTACTCCAGACACAGACCTGCAAAAAAAAACAATTAACATTAAACAGTTAGGTTGAAGAAACTATTTTCGTTGGCAGAGCATAATAAACAAAAACAGGTCAATTAACGTCCAAGGTGGTAGTTCAGAGTTTGACGGCAGCAACTAAGTGTCTGTATTCAGAAATCATTTTGTTTTTGTTCTGATTGGTTAAAGGTGGTCCAATTGTCTGCTAATTTGATAGAAAACTACTGGCACCGAGGACAAATAAAGGAGCTTACAAAATCAGCATGGTCTTAACAGGCTTACCGTTTATCAGAGGCCTGTAGTTGTGAACAAAACTGAAGTAGCCACAGACAGTAATAGTGCTTTGCTTTGAAGTTTTCACTCATTGCATTTTAAGTGTCATCCACCTTTACTTCAAAAAAGACCTCCCAAAGTTGTATAACCCTTGAGGAAATACACATCAATATAGTGCAGTACACAGTGTTCTGTGTGCCCTTCAGTGGGCAGTAAACTAAGCAGTTGATCTGATTAGGAGAGGGAACAGCGGTCCGTGAAGACTCCCCAAGATGGAGATTTAAAAGTTTGTTACGTTCCCTATAAAGAGCCTTTACCAGCAATTAGAAGGGGATGAGGAGAGAAAGGGGTTTGAAAAAGTGATCTGTTAGAAAAAAAATAACTTAAAGTAGCCTGTCAGATCTGCTTAACGCCCAACCTACTGCTGCTAAAACTCCTAAAACTGCTAAAAATGTACTGCTGATTTGTCCCGATTGGATTTCAAAATGCACAGTTCCAGTCTATTTTAAATGGAAGGTTGTATATTGTACATGTAGCTGTAATTTTTACAGCTACATGTATTTTTTCTAATTATTTTATCATTTTATTCAATAACCATTTTACCTTTGACATTGTTTAGTAAAGTCTTTTAGAATGTCTGTCCATTAAACCAATGTTTTAGTTCGGTTGCTTGTACAATTTTAAACGATAACTGTTGGGGGTTGGGGGTTGATAAACAGAAGAGGAATTGATTTAGTGGTCATAAAATTACTTTAGCGGAAATTCTAATCTCTCCTGCCTTTTATTTGCAGGCTGTCACAATATCCCAACTTTATCACCTTATTTTTAAAATGCTCTCTCCTTAAATAGTCACCATCTACCATGGTGCTACTTCCATTTCAAACATGTTTCAAAAGTGCTGTTTTGGCGCATTCCAAATGATAAACATGGCGTGCAGGAGCAGGAATTTAGATTTAGGGCCAAGCACACTAGACAAAGAAGGATCGCAATACTGGGTCCTAAATAGACCACCATGCATAGATTTTGCCCCTAAACAGGAGATTGGATTTAAAGTGTAAGGGTAGGTTAATTTATGACCACTGTCCATAGCTGTTTTTCTATGCCCACCAGGTCACATGAGAGGCTAAGGCCATGCCAGCGTTAGCAGTGAGCAAATACTATCCTTTCTGACCAATGCTGTGAAAAATTTTATGGATGAAGTTATAAATCATTCTAACATTAAACGTGCATTACATGTAGACCTGAAGGTTCCCCTGAGGACATGTATGTGAAATCAGTTGGGCGGATAACATCTGTGTGGGTCTCAAACACACAAATCATGGTCACTACACAAAATATGACATACCAGAAGATTCTATCTTTGGTCACGCGTTCCTGTAACAACGTCCATTTCCGGCCTAGATCTGTAGAAACGTAGAGCTGGAAATAAGAGTGAATGAAATGATTAGACAATGTTTAATGTATTATTTATGGACCAAATTAAGACCATGTGACCATAAATATGTGAGTGGTCATTACAACTAAACAGGTGGGTATTTTGGATACAAGCATTAAGTTTGAATCTGTCTGCAAAGAAAATATCAGGTTCACCCAGTCGAGCCAATGCATTTCATGGTCCACAAAGTTAAAGCCTTACTATATAAATTATTAATCCTAGTAGGTTCAGTGTGTGTCTGTGTGTGTGTTTGTGTGTGTGTGTGCGCGCGACTGAGGGTATGAGAGTGAATGTGTGTTCATGAGTATTGTAGGATGTGTGTGTGTGTGTGTGTGTGTGTGTGTGTGTGTGTGTGTGTGTGTGTGTGTGTGCGTGCGCACACTAATGCACGTGTGTGCCTGTGTGAGTTTGTATTACATTGATTGCTCCCTTAATGAAAATCTATTGATTCCCACACACAAGCTATCCCTCAAAAAGATGTTGCCACAGCAAGCACACTAAGCACACGCGGGCGCGCACATACGCAATGCAACAATGAAAAGACATTTTCTGTGTCTTTTTCAAGGGTTTTTATAGGCAGTTTCAGTCTACAGCATGTTTATAAAAACATGTCAGGGTCAAATGAGAGAAGAAACTACAAATTGTCAATCTCTGTCGCTAATTCAACCTAAGAACGCAATTTAAGTGCACAAATGAACAAAACGGTAGCTCTAGTTAGACTTTATGGCAATCTCCTTCCTATCTGTCTGGCGTGTGTGTGTGTGTCTGCGTGTGGGGGATGGGGGATGGGGGATGGGTGGAGGGACACCAATCGTTCTCCAGCTAAATTATTTCTCTCTCTCTTTTTTTCCTTTCTCTTTTTTGCTCTGTTAGAATAGATTTTTGCAGTCCATCTGTGGCCTGCCCATATGGAAGATTAAAACCTAATTGAATTTCTTATTTAATTAAGTGTAAATTATTAAAGTGAGTACTTGAGTAGAGAAAGAACAGCCAGACAATGTTCGGCGTAATACTTTTCCACTACTGTAGTGCTAACGCAGACATAATTTTCAATTTTGTTGAGAGCAAGGTGGTTTTTCTCTCGCCTGGGCGAGCTTGCTGATTCACTTGCGCCGAAATGTGCGTGGGGTAGAGGGTGTGACAGTCAAAATCAGGTGCTAGTTTGGTGTCAAATAAAATCAAATATTGCGCTAGTGTCTCCGCCTGGTCAGATAATTTCTTAGCACTGATGCAGGTGCAGGTGTTAGTTGTGGTAGTTTCCAAGCTTTAGGCAAAGGTGCACTAAGCACAGACTTTTGTATATGTGTATGTTGGCCATTTTTAAGAATAACTTAACTAATGAGTACTGTCCTAAACCTTTTTAATCACTAAAGAAAATATATGCACGTGTATTATGATGGTTTATTAGAGGTGCCATATTTTCCCACTTGGTGACTGTGCACCTTCCAAACAAGGACATATTTTGACAGTTTCCTCCCAGGTGAAGCTTTTCTGCCAGTCTGGACTTTCACCATCGATTACAAAATTTGCAGTTCCCTCAAAGGAATGAGAGGAGCTGATTTGACTGGCCGTAATTGAAGACAGCCCCCACCACTACTACTGATCATTTATTCATTTTAATTCCCCCTTTTTACAACTGTGTCGCCGTTGTGCCTGGCTCGAATGCAGTCTGTTCTTGCCTCGCCTGTGTCTCTTCGGCCCTGCACTGACCACAGCTGTGTTACATGGATTTTCTTCTTCTATTTTTCTGCCATGTTTAAAATCTATAAAATTGTGTAAATATGTTTTGGTGTTGGCAAACAGCCTAGTGTTTAAAGGTACACTCCTCTATTGTGTTTTGGCATTTACCAAAACTAAAATTTTGAAACACTAAATTGTACGTGGCTGTCGTTGGAGGGATTGAGAAGAATGAAAGCAACTTAACACTCACTGAGAATTCATGACACAAACTAAGGAGGGTACCTTTTTTTAGAAACAGACCGGTAATACACACCATGCTCTCTTTGCAATAGGCCAGGAGCTTGTCCTCGTCCTTTGGGTGGAACAGCAGCGTGTCTGGGGTGAAGCTGACTGGCTGCCGCTGGAACGATGCGCCTTCGTCGGTGCTGATGAACAGCATCTGGTCATGCTCGTTTATGGACGAACTTACCAAAATCACCTGAGCGACAGAGAACAGGGGGAAAACAGGGTTACAAGGGGATGGTAGCTATGTACGGAACCCCGGAAGTGACATGGAGGGGGGGGGGGGGGGAATACATTTCTCGCCAAAAATAAATAAATACAAATCCTTGCAACTATAAATAATTTTCTAAGTTTTTCATTTAGGTCAATGCACTTCCAGGTCAGTTTGATAACATGTAAACCACAAAAATGGGGCAGGACAGTTTTAATTTTGTTTGAATTCTGATTTATTCAATGGGTTAAGCATATCAAATATACCAACAATATTTTCATTGTTGGTATATTTTATTAAATAAACAGGAGTGGGAGAGGTTCATATCATTTTAAGATTGGCCTAAAACAGAAAGACATTAAATCAGTGCTTGGCAGTAGGCACGGTTTTCACATAAGTGAGAGACATCTGAAGAGAATACTTGCAAGGGGCAGGGGGGAGGAAGTTAAGACGACTCCAGGGGCCCTGCAGTCACAGAGGCCCTCATAAACTATTATTATTACCATTATCATAAGTAAGTTAATGTCATTAATATTATAATTTTATCTATTCAAAAGTTACAAATGTCTTTATATTTCACACCTCTCTGTATTCATTGCATGGTTCAGTCTTACGTAGGTAGGCTACACTTTCCAGCAACAATTACAGAATGCGTTAAAATCTTTGCTTCCAGTAGTTGCACTTACAAGCAGAATAGATGGTGAACTGTTGATTTCACATGTTGTCATCGAAGAAGTCAGGATATGAAAAACGAAAAGGAAGGCTCACTGTCAGCCAAAGTTGGTTAATGCGTGGTACTAATGCCAAGGTTAGGTCCTCATACTCGCCAAAAAATATAAACTAAAAAACATTTTTACTAGTGGAACAAAGGGGAAGGGGGCGGTACCAAATTGCGGCTTTCCACTGAAAGAACCAACCCTGTAGGAACTCTTTTGGGGGCATTTTCGGGGCTGAAAGAAGTACCTACTCCAGGGTAGGCCCTGAAAACTGCTGGACGGGGTTCAGCGCTTATTGGTTAAACACGACATTAGTTGAAGACAACAACAAGCGCCATTATAATCATTTATCAAGTAATTACAGCTGCCATGAAGCCATTTTATTTTTAAAAACTTTAGAGCAACATTCAACTGTCGACAACAGGTAATCCTAACGATATCTGGAAAATATCTGGTTTAACATTCTCATGTTGGTGCTGGCGTGCTGCCGCTGAAGAAATATATAATTATTTTGTCGTGCTCAGAATGTCCCTTCTCCATATCTATGTTAGCATTCTGCTGTGAAACAATATACTAGGATACCCCTCGCATCAATAACCTTCATAAACATTTCGGTGAAATTGCTTAATATACTGCACGGTGGATTCACGTGCACGTCTATGCGGGGCTAGGAAGACTTTCCATAAACCTTTTCATCAATGTTAGTGAGGTGTTGGTGACACCATATTGATTATCTATTTTGAGCTTTATAGCTAAAAAAGTGAAAGCATTAAACATGCGGACACACACAGGGCCCACCAATCACAATTATGTCCTGGAGTTTCTGAATTGTAATTAGATTCATTCTATGGCCAAAAAAAATAATTAATATAAATAAGATGGAATGAATTTTGTAGGTTATGGGTTTCAAACATTTACTATACTCACACGTGCCCCCCCACCCCCACCCCACTAACATACACACACACAAACATCCACAGTGCACAGAATTGTGGTCTACATATAGACTGAATTTTCACTTATTTACTCAACAATTGCATGACTGTTGTGCCTTGAGAAAGAAAATGAAACCAGACATTATTATTTATGAGATGCGAACAGGCCGTTGGGAGGGGGTAGTTCATTTATTTTACGTGTGATACAGCTTAGCATTCAAAGCTTGACCTCTAGTCATGTCATTTCTTCAGACCAATTAGGAAATATGTCATTTGAATTTTTAATTTAAAAAAAATTTTTTGGAACACACACAAAAAAACACACAGACAAGATAGTATGTACGCAAACACATATTGTAAAGCTGACCCACACACACATACACATACAGACACACACAACATACAGACACACACAAGCATGTTTACTATGCTGCTTATGACTGCAATTAAACATTAACACACACTTGCTGGCCGCACCAAGGGAGAGTGGTATTTATGTGTGTGTTTCTTTCCTTTTACATTTTTCTTTATAGTTTTTGTTTTGTATGTTGGCAAGTGTTTACATGCATGACCCTGGCCAGTGCACACATGTGCATGCAATTGAACTACAAACTATAAATAAACCCTTCTTTTTGGGGTAATGGTTCAAAACGGGTTCCTCTGCTAGACAGTAGCAGCGGAACAAAGTGAAGTATGTGTTTTTGTGTGTATGTGTGCCTCTGTGCATGTTGTAATCTGTGTGTGGAGACATGTCCCCATGTAGCTCACGGTAATCTGTTAAGGCAGACAGGGACCGTCCTCTGTCGATATGTCTCCATTGACAGGAAGATTTACCTAGAGAGCATGCAGAACTGGCTCCCACATATTCCAGCAAACAGTGCAAGGAAGCAAACATGTAAAGTCAAATCAGGTTCACAACTCAAGGTGAGTCCATTTGATTCGCACATTTGTTTAGACCTTTTCTCAGGACTCTTTGGGCATGTAGTACATACATGTTTTGTGCTTTCTGAGAAAGATGAAAAGCACAAGGGTCATCCTCAAAACAAAGCCAAACACCACCTCCACATTTACTCATCTAAGGAGTGCAGTACTGCCACTGGCCTATAAGTGGTACTGTTGTCAAATGAAGCTAAACAAGTCATAACTTGACTTTCCAGCCTGACTCCAATGAAGGCTGAACTTTTGGGTAGCTAACCCCAAGGGGAAATGGAGGGGGGAGGGGTTGTGACAATGCTTCTTCTGTACTGCAAGTTATGATACAAGAAATCTAAAAACGTTGATACATTCCCCCTTCATGACTGTTTCCTCTGAATAATAACTCAAACTCCAAAAAGACACAAAGCCTCCCATTGTTGCACGGTAGATAAAAGACAGCTCTAAACTTCCTGCTCCTCTGTGGGTGTGCAAGACATTAAGGGGACTTGTAGAATCCGAAACTATGGTCTTTTTTTAAAGGCTTCCACGACTTTTTTGGTCACACAGGAACCGACCGAGACAGTGGATAGTTTAAGACAAAAAGAGGTCCTGGTGTGTTGACACACTGGAGGATATCAGTCCCTTAATCTGTTATAAAACAACTAAATATATTGAGTGGCTCAATATGGCTTAAGGAAGAGTGTTGTGGTATTCCCAGGGCATGAATGGAGCTTAGTTAAATGAAGAAAAAAGTTTTCAATGTTGAGGGGATGATGGCATTTATAAATCCACCCACACAAACTTAAATCATAGATTTGTGTTACGAAACATTGATACATAAAGGTGTGACAGGTGCAAACACAAAATACATTTTTATGTTGGCCTGCAAACAGAAGGGTATCGTCCTCAATCGGCAGAGTGTTCTGAAATGTCTGTCTGCCTGAAATCCCAAAACACACACAAACATAGACACGCACATACACATACACGTGTGTATGCGCACATAAACATGTGCAAACAAGTACACGTTGGCCAATAACTGGGAGTTTGAGCCAGCGCAATTACGTTCCATCCAATTACACATGTAAATTAGTTAGGTTTGGTTTCCAGTAGGAGGGAAGGGAGTGTGTCATGGGAGCACAGTGAGTGTGTGTGTGTGTGTGTGTGTGTGTGTGTGTGTGTGTGTGTGTGTGTGTGTGTGTGTGTCATATGGCATATCACAAACTTGGAGGCCTTCCACATCCGATGCCTTCAAAAGATCCTGGACCTGACTTGTGAAGATCATATCTCCCACACTGAGATCCTTTCCATGACCAACTCCATCTGCATGAAGCAGTAGTGGCAAAAAACATCTTTGCTGGATAGGGCATACTATCCGCATGCCTGACCACCGCCTACCCCACCAAGCCCTCTTTGGGCCACTCAGCGATGCAAAACGGGCTGCTGGCAGACAAAAGAGCTGCAATAAGAACTATACTAAAGACCTCCTGAACTGCTGCAACATCAACCCCCACCGATCTTGAACCTCTGGCACTTGATTACAAATACATTACCACATCAAACAGAGGAGGACCAAAAGACGTGACCAATGACACAAGAGGGCTGCTGGAATTACCCCAAGATCTGGGCTCCCCTGCCCCACTTCTGGGCGAGTGTGTGGTTCACGCATTGGCCTCCACAGCCACATGAAGTGGCACCAGCATCAGCGGCGCTGAATGGCGCTTTCGGGAAGGTACAGTAGGCTGAATCATTATTGTATCATGTTAATCAGCTTTAAGGCCCACGTTGACATGTTTTGATAAGCCCTTGTATGCCCATAAGCATATTATCCAAGGCTGTGCGAAATCCCAACTGTATTCAAAGCCACACGCACTGACACATGCAAAACATGCTTCCCTGTAGAGTGGAACATGTTCCCAGGACAGGGATGGTTGTGAAATGATACATGCTGATGGGCAGATGGGAGACCGGTGGTGAGGATGACACCTTGTCCGCTAGGTGTTCAGGGGGTGCACGAGGGAGAGAGGTGTTTGCTTGCATGTGTGTGTGTGTGTGAGAGAGAGTGTGAGAGAGGTGTGAACTTTCCCTCGACCTCAGCTACAGCGCAAATGCATTAGTGGCTAGCTCCCTGGTGCATTATGGATATTAGTTACCACCTAGGCAGGTGCATTTGCACTACAGGGCTATGGAGCACGGGAACCCCCCCCCCCCATGCTGGCTCTAGTCTGGGACCAGTGATGTTATCACTGTGAGAGAGGTTGAGAGAGAAACACCCTTTTTTTCAAAATATGTGTACGTGTCCCAGATTCATCCTTATCTTCTAATACCACCCACACACACCCCTTCCCCAGCACAAAACGGAAAAAAACGCTTCCATCTCTCACTCTCCCCATCTACCTCCTGTATATACATATACAGTCATGGAAAAAATTAAGAGACCACTGCCCATTTAAAAAATATATAATATCTATATACAATTACATACAGTATATATTTAATAAATTTATATATAATTTTGAAATTATTTAATATATACTTAGATTTTTCATATTTATATTTATATTATTATATATATTTACAAGATTATGCAGTGGTCTCTCAAATTTTTCCAATGGATGTCTCTCGTTGTCAGTTTAATGTCCGCCACCGGCTGGACATACTCTCTCTCTCCTTCTCCCTCGCCCGCCCTTCTTGAGGGATCTCTTAATCTCTAAACATCTTTCTTCTCAGTTGCCCTGTCCCCTATTCTCTCTCTCTCTCTCTCTCTCTCTCTCTCTCTCTCTCTCTCACTGATACACAGTGAAGCTTAACCAGTCCACTAAGGGAAGGAGAGAAAAGTATCAGAGAGGAAGAAAAAAAGGGGTTGATCTGTATGATTTTAGGTGTGTGACTTTGTTTGCATGTCAAAAACATTCCCACCACCGTTAAATAAATCACATATTTGGTATAAATGTATAAATTGATATTGTGCATAATATATCAAGTTACAATATCAAAATATTGCTCTTGGATAATAATGTCATTATACATGCTGACATCAAAGGGTGCACCTTGGAGCGGGAAAAATCAAGTGAGTAAAATGAAGGTACAGAAAAGCGATAACATTATGATCATTATGGCTGCTGCCAAAAGCTTTTACTACATCTGTGTGGGAACCAAAACTCCATTTGCCAAATAATTAATTTAATAAAGTATTTATTCACTCACTTATCACAGTGTGATTGAGTTGTCAATTAAAAAATTAAGTCTAGTTTGGTGGTGTTTGTTTTTTGAACTTTTCTGTGGAACTTACCAGATGTACATACAGTGTAAACTAACTCATGACTTCCTGCTTGCCTTCTTTCCTTTGCTCAAACTGGACCTTTAAAAACAAACTGTTCATTTTCACTATGACTGTCACGTACTAATATGCACATCACCATTGGATTAAAGATACACTCCTTGATTGTGGTACTGCATCCCCAGAACCCCAAATGTCCTATCAACATCGCTACTCTGGCCCTGCCAATATAAATATTGTTATTGACACCTGTGGGAGTGTGGGCGTGGTTTAGCTCTGATGCGTGTGGGAGGGAACGCGTGGAGGTGTGGTTCACGGGGCTGAGAGGCAGGTGAGGGCAATTATTAACACAGCTGGGGGGGAGCTCCGATTCTGGAGCAAACGCACAGAGAGCGACCACGCAGGAGCTCTCTGGAACAACGGAACGTTACAGGCCGTGTTAAGTCCTGTGGGTGATTTATGCCACTAAACCGTGCGACGCATGATAAAAACAAGAACCATACCATGTGGACAGTGTTTGTGTGCCACAACACCATTATTGCTAATTCAAACTATGCAAATACTTCTATTTTCTACCAATCAAAAGGACAAGCCTTGAAAGTCACTCCATGGCATGCAAGGTAGATCACATTTTACTGTGATGGTCAGATCTAAATGCTACCTTCCATACCTGGACTAAACACAGTTTAAAGAGCTCTGAATTCCAGGGGTGACAGACAGAAGTGGATATTTCATTTCCGGCTACAGACACCTTAGTAATGGGTGAATGAGTTCAAAAAGAAGAACAGATGAGGTTGGAGTAGTGAAAAGGCAAAACAAAGGGAGAGCTGAATGGGCGGGGTGTGGGGGTTGGGAATGAGACAAGAAGAAGTCAAAGGCGTCAGATAGAATGAGAACAGAGACAGAAACAAATATCGAGGTAGATTAATATAAATATAGTGGCTGAGATGAGGGGTAGAGTGTAATTCTTGCCATTGGGAGGCAAAGCGAAGCAAAAGAGGGTCTCCACACCATGCTCAAGTATATGGGGGGTACATGTGCATGTGTGTGCATGTGTGCAAACGTGTGTTTTCAATTAGAATCCAGGCACAATATTGTAAAATGACTATTTGAGGCAAAATGCTAATTCTGTTCAGGTATTACACATGTTAACACTACATACTGTATAAAACACACTGCCCCAAATGAGAGGTTTTAAAATATGATACTACATCTTACACATTGCCCCTCAGATTATCATGTAATATATTAAATCTGAAAACACTCTCGAGAACTGGTAAATCCATCATTACCTAACAAAATGCTGTAAAAAAATAAAATAAAATCTTAACAGCTTGTGAATACAAGCAGGGATAACAATGTCTGTGGAGAGCTGTATGTTCTGATGTATTTGTCAAGTATGTATTTATTTTTTCCTTAAGAGTAAAATACATGACACCATGTTGTGAAATGTATTTCTTCCTGAATCTAATATAATTCTGGTCCAATAGGCAGCAGTCTGGTCTGGTGTGCGTGCGTACGTGTGTGTGTGCGTGCGTGCGTGTGTGTGTTCTAACTTCTAATTTTCTCTTAAATCTGTGGAATGGGCTGAGTGTGTGCATGTATTCGCCCACACACACACCCACAAATGTAGAATCCCCCACACATCAAACAAACATGTGTCAGCAATATCCCTTGCTATGCCCAAAGTCCACCATGTCCCTGTGTGTGTGTGTGTGCACGTCACAGTCCTCTCTATAAACTCTCTGTGTATGAGTGTTTGTATTAGGGGGGGGGGGCAACTGTATGTGTTTGGAAAAAGCCAGAGCAAACAACTGGGCTCAGTTATTAAAGATGATGATGAAAGGGCAAGGGAGAGAGAGAGGAGTAGCACGAGAGACAAAGAAAGTGGCCGTTTAAATGGTAGCACTATTAAAATGTACAAAATGTATTTAAGTTTCTCAAGTGGTTGGTTGTAGAATTTACTTAATTTATAAATTATAATCCAAAACATAATTACAATATATCTTAAATTAAACATTAGATTTGCTGGCAAATTGGTTGAAGTTACGTAACCTGGCCACTGGTGGCACTGTGGAGTCACCCCACAAACTGTCCCAAGGAGTCAAAAGATACACACAAACCCATCCAGTCATTTAACACCCTATGGCACTGTAAACAAATGACCACAGCCGTTTAACTAGATCATAGCCCATAGAATGACATATGTAATGTAATTTAGTACTCTTGTTCCATGTTATGTCTTGTTAGGCAGTTATTTTGTTAGTTGCAATAATTGGCTTGTATGTTAGTGACACTAGCCAGCTCTGCTATATCCGATATGTTATAAACTTGTATTGATGTATTCCATGGGGCTTGCTGGCACTGTTGTGACTGCCTACAAACGGCTGCTGTTGGCAGCAAAAGCTGCACTGATGTTCATGCTTTTTGGAACATATTTTGAGATCTCTCGCTGTTAGTATACATAGCTGCTAACCTTTAAAGTGCATGTATGAGGTGCGCTTTGGCACTGCTGTGGACATAAACAGGCAAACAGGGTGAGTAATTATTTTGTTACGGTCTGACAAATTTTATATGGGCACGTCGCATGTGTCTAGTTGTACAAAGATAGGACAGGTGGATAGGGACAAACACACATGGACAAAAACTCCTCATCTGCAGAGACAGCAGATGATGAATGGTGTCTTGTCTGGACAATGAAGATAGAGGCCCTGCACTATAGGGGCAAATAACAGAGAAATCAGCCTACTTAAAGCGTTATGCCTGGCTAAACAAACAACCATTATCACGATTCCTAGTGCAGTCCAAAACCAAAGAGGAAATGTTTTATTGTTTCGCTAAACTGATTCTCCAAACTATCATTTGGATGTCATTTCTGCTTTGTCAACTTGGGTCACAGAAGGCAAGTATTCTTCTGAGCGAATGGAATTGGATACATAAATATATATTTAAAAAAAACTGGGACACAGGAGAGGAGAGAGGCAGCAACAGAGATAGAGGGAGAGATTAAAGGAATGAAATGAAAGAAAAGTGACCCCTATGTTCTCTGAAATGGAATAGCGGATTGTTTGCTAAGCGCACAACTTGTTTTCAAATCGGCATCTGTTTTTATTGACCCTTCATCCTTGGGTTTGATAATACACTGCGTCTATTTGAGATCTCTTTCTGCTATCTCTCCAATTCTATCTATCTAGCTGACCGATGAAATAATGAGGTACCGGGAACAGAGTGATACTTCGGGCGGCAGGGGAGGCATTACAGGGGATGGGCAAGAACCCAACTGTGAGTAAAGGGGGCAAACTTGGTGTGTGACACTAATTATATGTCCCCAAAGGATTCTCGACATCTTACTTTGTCTCCACCTGAAATTTGTTTGCATTTTAGAGTTTGTAAAGCGAAGTTAGTTCATTCAAGCCACGACTATTTCATTTTAATGAAAAATTGACAGACCATGTCATGGCTACAAAACCAAAAAAGAGCAAAAGACGGGGGAAAAAAATCTCCTAGAATTTCTTTCATCTTAATGTAGGTCTGTGAGGGCTGTCGCCGTTCGATCTTTGTTGACTTTAGTCTATTTATTGTTGACTAAAGGTTTCTGGTGTGAGTTACTTATACCCATCTTGGTCTGGTTCAAAGCCCTCTAGTGTGCTCCTTGTAAGGATGTTTGTTTATTTTCCGGAAGCTCTCCTACAGTGTGAGTGGGAGTCATAAGCCTATGACCTCACAGCCATGACCGCCCAAGTGTATCAACGCTCCCCATGTGGAATACTGGCTTTGCCCTATGTTAAGTGATGTACAAACTGGAACCACATTGTTAAAAAATATCCTGTAAAAACAGTTTTCAAACATATACTCTTAAATGACAAAAACGTTTATATTTAGTCTAATTTAGTAAAATATTATATATCAAATTCATTTAATGAAAGTCCATGAACTATTTATATACTGCTTAAAAAAAATTAAGGGAATACTGAAATCACACCTCAGGTCTTGATGAACGAAATATATTAAAGATGAAAATCTATAAAGATTTTGATCTTTAAAAAATATAAAACGGTCAATGGAAACCAAAATCACCAACCGATTGAAAATCACCTCACCGTCACCCACCCCAAGAACCCAAGAGAGCTTTGATGTGAGTAAGCACATTGCACTGGTTCCACCATTTAGAGAATCTGAGGTAGACTCATATTTCAACGCGTTTGAAAGCATTGCTGCTACACTGAAGTGGCCTAAGAGTGTGTGGCCTCTCTTGCTTCAATGTAAATTAATAGGCAAAGCTCAGGAAGTCTGTACCTCTCTGTCCATCCAAGACAGCTTGAATTATGACATTGTTAAAGTCACTGTCCTCCGTGCCTATGAGTTAGTGCCCGAAGCATATAGGCAAAAATTTAGAAATTGTGAAAAAACTGCCACCCTGACTTATGTAGAGTTTGCAAGGGAGAAAAGCACTCTGTTTGATAAATGGTGTCAGGCCAGTAAGATAGCAACTTTAAATGATCTGCGTGAACTTGTGTTGTTGGAGGAATTTAAGAATCGGCTGCCAGATAGGATTGTTATCTACTTAAATGAGCAAAAAGTCACATCCCTTGCTGCTGCCGCTGTACTGGCGGATGAGTTCACATTAACTCACAAATGTGTCTTTTCCCCGTTTGTTCGTCGAGAATCAATCTCACTTGACCGTAAGGGTAACTCTCCTAAGAGTTATTGTCGTAACCCCACTGCCGCCACAGAAAACAGAGTGTTTTTACTGTCACGAGCAAGGACATCTCATCGCTGCCTGCCGTCTTCTTAAACGGAAGGAGCACAGTAAGAATCTAAAAGCCTCTCCAATAGGGCTCATTCACACTATACCTCAGAAAAAAATGTATCTGGTTAAGGCTCAAACAGACCAAATTGACGAGGATTTTAGGCCATTTATTTCGCATGGTTTTGTTTCTATAGTAGGTGAGGGAAAACGAGTCCCTATCACTATCCTGCAGGATAGTGATAGGGACGAGCACGTAAGCTCGGCGACTTGGTGGATCTCAGCGACTCTTTCATGAGTGGCTCTGACCCAACAAGCTCACCTCAAGAGTGTAATGAAAATATACCTATCTGTGTAGAGCTTCAGCCTGACGATAAAAACCTAACTCTTGCTATAAATAAAGAGTAGCTGATCAGAGCACAGAAAGATGATGCTACCTTAACCTCTTGTTTTGCTCTTGCAGAGAACCTAACCTGTGAAAAGTCTGTGTCCTACCGGGTTGATGAGGGTGTTCTTATGCGGCACTGGTCTCCGAGCTCTGGTATGACGCACGAGTCGGTGTCCCAAATTGTAGTACCACAGCCACTCCGTTCGCAAGTCTTGAGTTTAGCCCATGATCATAACATGTCCGGCCACATAGGAATAAGGAAGACGTACGACCGGGTGCTTCGTTATTTCTTCTGGCCTGGACTTAAATCTGCTGTTGTGAAATTCTGTCGATCGTGCCACAT
>JAOEHI010051237.1:0-19099 GCA_025447815.1 Percopsis transmontana | reverse complement strand
CCCCCCCACCCCCCACACCCCCACCCCCCCCCCCCCACCCCGCCCCGCCCCGCTGGCGCACGCGCCCCCCCCCCCCCCCCCCCCCCCCCCCCCCGCCCCCCCCCCCCCCCCCCCCCCCCCCCTTATCTGGCTGCATCCTGGTTTCTAATTTACACCTTTAATTAAGATGAAGATTGAGTCCCCACCGTGTGAATTCACTTGTCATTTGCTTTGACAAATCGGGGTTGAGAGGGGGCGGTGCTAGCCAGCGGGGAAAATTTGTTGCAGCAGCAATGCATCCGAATCAATTTACATGGTGAAATTAATATTTGTCAGCAGGTGATTTGAATAAGTTATCCCATGTTTAGAAGAGGTGTCATGAGAGTGTGCATGAAACTAGAATTGGACTTGGACACTTTTGGAAATCACAGGAAGATGAAGGAGGGTCACCTTGGCTTGTGTGCTCTATCACCTCTCTTCCTTCTCTGGCTGGCTGGCTGGCTGCCTGCCTGTCTTGTTCCTGAACCAGTACTGGTTTGTGCATGCGTGATTGTATAGGTGTGTTTGTGTGCAGCGCTAAACCAATCACCTATCAGAAGAAGCATGAAGACGCCCTCAACTATTATGAACGTTTATTTAGAATGACTAAATGCTTGTCTTTTAATCTTTATATGGTTAGGGTTAGGGTTACTCTAACCCACATTTATGTGGAACTGTCGAAATCTCTACATTCAGCTTGCTGTCAGTATAAGTTGTGTGTAAATCGGTTGTGATTTTGTTTTGTTGTATTGGGATGACGTCATCAGTAGTTTGCCAACCATCCAATCTGAGCTGCCTGAATTTCCCGCTATGAGTGAGTGCAGATCCAGCCCCATGAGTTCAATCAATTCGAAATGGCCGGTTGGGAATCATGGGGGCTGGATCAAGGCTAGCTGGCGGTGGCGTTGGATGCAAAGTGTGTGTGTGCGTCTGTGTGTTTGAGAGAGAAAGAAAGTGTGTGCGCAATTAAATTATTTATACATGCTTGCACTCAGACGTGCATTCAAAGTCAAAAGCACTGTCAAAGCCCACAACTCTTTATACACACAACTGCTACATTTCCATCAATACACAATTACTTCAGCCTGGTCGAAAATGTATCTCCCAGGTAGCCTTTCACAAGACAATCATTTCAAAATTGAATTGAGCAAAACAAAAGGTTAATAGGTATGGGATCTGTCGCAGAGAAACCCCTTCTTTCTAACTACATTTTTCATTCCAGCATTATTCAACGCTATATCAATATGTCTATAGCCAGTTGGCAGTGCAGCTTTTTATGGAATGTAATAGGTCACACAAGGGGAAGGGCAGTTAACAAATACACATGGATTTTTTATTTATATCTGAACTGACCAATAGCACCCTTTTTTAAAGGCTCTACAAGTGTTTCCCGGAGTGAAGAGCCCCATTGTCTTGTTGAAATTTAAACCAGTGTCCCTTAGGTTCTGCATGATACTAATAAATTGTATTAAAGAGTTTTGGAGAGAATAAAGAGTGGCTTAGCACAGGTAAACACAATTTGCAGCCAAAGTGGAAACTCTCTGATGTTGTTTTGCATGATCATTCCACAACATCTAGTGAAAAGGTACAGCATTCAAACAAATACAATTTCCGTGGAGGGGTGTGATGCTTCACACTGGGAATTGGTAATCCCTGGACATCTGTTAGTGAGGCATCCTGACATAGGCTTGTGGAGAAGAAGGTATTGGTATTATATTTTGCCAATGCCCTTTTCTTCGGGAAGGCCGTCCTCCTATGCAAAGGGTCTATGTCCTGTTCAAGACACTGGGAGCTGGTGGGGACCAATGGCAGAGAAAGCAATTACAGAGTATTGAGCCCTTGCAGGCATGGCACCTCTTATGATATTGTTTCATAATACCTTGCCTTGCCCTGTAGATACAATACGTAGCCCCAGGAAGACGTAACAATAGCAAGCTGTGAACCTCTCTTTTCCCTGTTTCTCTCCCCTCTTCACACATACTCTCGCTGTCTCTTCCCCCTATTGTTGATCTCCTCTCTTTGTGAGAGGACAAACTGAGAGGCTAAGAGAAACAAGAGGCAGGGGTCTGTGTTTTGTACACTCCACAGTGTTCTCCTACTTGTTGTGACACTAGGTCCTGTTCGCCTGACAGGTAATGTGACAGAAACCAAAACTCCCAGCTCCAACTGGAGGACAGGAAATCTTCTGTTTACACTTTGGTCACAGTTACACTGAGTGTAAACAGTTTGGCTGTAATTATACGGTACATATGGTTCACGTTAACAGGGCAGAGAAAGATCTTCAGCAGAACTGGTTATTGGGAGCATAACGTGTAAATCATATTGATCAATCACAGGTTAGCAGAAAATATATATACAGATCTCATAAGAAGTCGTGCAGTAATTAATAGAACAAAAAAACAGTATAGCAAAATGCTAAATATTAAAGGAAAGTATGCATGTCTGCTGAGGCCATGAAGTCACAGATCAGGGGAACAGCAACTGAAGGCCAAGAGCACAACGGGTGCCAGAAAAACAACTCCTACGCAGACATTGTTGTTCTGGCAACAGTCCTACCTATTCACAATTCATTAAAAGGAAAAAGCTTTCTTAAGAATAAAAATAATTGTATGTAGCATTCTCTTAAATCTGTAGAAAACACTGTTAAAACTGGAGGGTGATAGTTCTGGCAGAATAACACACGGGTCTGTAAGTTAGGTGAACAAGCATTTGTTGGCTAAGTTCCCAATGACGATGTGACAGCAAGGCAAGTACTCCCCACCTCCCCTGAAATCTGTTCTTATGGTGTTGCCTTTTTCTAAATCGTGATTTTGGAAATCATTTGTTGATTGTACATGCAGAGACACTTATGTTTGACCAGCACACACACACAAGATAATCTGACAATTTTGTTGGGCGTAAGGTGGTTTTTCTCTTCCCTGGGCGCATTTGCTAATTTCCCGGCGCACCATGACATCGCTTGCGCCAAAATGGGTGTGGGGGTGCAGTAAAGGGTGTGTCAGTCAAAATCAGGTGGTGCAGTGCTAGTTTGGTGTCAAATAAAACCAAATATTGTAGCTAGCGTCTCCGCCTGGTCAGACCATGTCTTAGCGCAGACACAGGCGTTGTGTGGTAGTTTCTGGGCTTTAGGAAAAGGTGCACTAAGCACATACCTATCTAATATCACACACACCACTTTTGTGTATGTTAGGTTGGCCTATTTTGTGAACAATTTAACTAATGATTACTGTCCTTTTTAATCACAAAACCAAATATATGCATGTGTATGATGGTGGTTTATTAGAGGTGCCATATTTGCACACTTGGCGAATGTGCACCTCCCGAACAACAACAAATTGTCAAGTTTTTCTGTTGATTACGAAATTGGCAGTTAGCCTAGACAGAATGTCTAGGCAGTTCGCCTAGACAGCATGCTGCTGTTAAAGGGAATGAAAGGAGCTAATTTGATTGGCCGTAACTGAGGACTGCCCCCACCACTCCTACTGATTTATTCATTCTAATCCAACCCTTTTACAACTAAACCGCAGTTCTGCTCAATTACCACCACCGCCACATGTCCCGAAATTAGCAAAAAAGTATTGGCCACACCTTAGATCACCATGTGCCATGGACTTGTGCCGTGCACCTTTTGCTTGCACCTTGACCCGGAAACTAGGGCCCTTAAACCTATGTTCTTTCTTTGTGTCAAAGTGAGGCAGTTTTGTTTACATACAGAGGTTATATATTCAATAGGCCTGTAATTGGGTCACTTTCGTTGTGGCCAAAACAAGGGGAAACCTAAACAGGACAGTCCCAGTTCAGCTTGATTGAAGTAGCTTGGCGACCACACAAATGACACAAGTAATCACTTGTGTGATTACTTTATACGCCTCTAACTAAATGGAGAGGCATCAGCTGGGCTACGTGGAAGATCAGTTGCTTCCCCCGCAGATAGCTTTCACCGGACAGTGAAAGACCACATTACCAGTGCTATACCCATTTGTACCACTCAAGAACTGTGATGCCTGGTGTCAGACACAGAAGTGAGAAAGCCATTGCTGATGGGTTAGGCGTACTTGTGAACAGCCCCCATTACAGATCATCATTTATTAAATGGCTTTTATTATGGGCCGTGCCACCTGGAATCTCCTATCCTCTGTAATCATCAAGGGGCGAAATGGTGTTCCGGAGAGCACAAAAGTGGATTGCACGTTACATGTGTCTCGCACCACTGCTTCTCCAATAAACACCAATAGAGACCAAATGGAACTGTTTCATGTTAGAAAAGAGAATCTGTGAACTCCTCCCTGGGCAATGTGAGAGTCAAGTTTAGGAGATTAATCTCTTGGAGAAAGTATTTGCTCTCTCTCTGTGTCATGACCTTACATATTCTTTCCTTCTGATCACCTCTCACAAAGCTCCCCGTTCTTTACTTTGTGTCAGCCCCATGTGCAGCCCAATGTGGACACAGGGAGCCGCTAGGAACATTAACCTGTTCCATGCGTCCGTCTGCAGTCTGTCTCTGAGGGGCATCCAACGGGGTGTTTGGGACGAGGTATCCGGGATTTTCGGGCACCTGTCAGGACTGGGGCTTGGGGGGACACATTGAGTCCTCACTTGTCAAAAGAGGTGCCAGGGCATCATCGCTTCACAGCAGATCCAATATGAAAGGTGCTGGTCCTAATACTGGGCAGTTTTCCCACAGCGAAGATGTCCAGACAGGTACTGATGACCCATGTCTGCCACAAGCCCCATCCAGGGAACCTGAAGAATGGATGGGTCAGGGGGCCGACAGGAAAGGAGGGGGTGGATAGGGAAGGAAAGTGCTAACAAAAAAATGGTAAGAGAGAGTGAATATGCTAGCGCCTGCCCTCCCCTGCAGCACTGTGCATCCTGCAACTTCACGCTGTGGAAAACAAATCCGGTAGCTGACAACCTGTCTTTCCTTGTTTGTCTGCCTGTGAATTATTAATAGACACACCGGTTCCCTTAAACCAAAGCCCACTCCTGTTTTAATGGGCCGTCTTTTCCAACTCTGGCGGTGGGAAAAATGATGCAGAATTTCACAAAACAAATCTTTAAAATGAAAGGTGTGCGATTGTGCGCACACATGTGTGTATGCGTGTGTGTGTGTGTGTGTGTAGGTATGCTTGTATGTGTTTGCCCATTGGAGGAAAGACTTAAAGGACCATTGGTTTCATTACACCACCAAACTGGAATCAGCCCCTTCCGATTGCCCTGCTGATTTCCTGGGACGGCCTAGTATGCAGTTGTCAGTCATTACACTAAAGCTCATACACTAGAGAATGTCTGGGGGCCCTCCAGAACATTGACTTGTCATTTTCCTCTGACTGGAAGATGAGAAGGAGAGGTGGTGGAGACATACCAGAGAAAGGGTGCTTTAGAATGGTTTCTGGTCCCAACTGTGAAACTATCGCAGATTCACATCATCATGACAGAATTAAAGATCCAGCTTTAAGACATACCTGATAAGGGGGGGAAAGCAGCATCTGCCTAGAAGATGTCGAGATCCAGAGTGAATTAAACAGCAACACTGAGTGGATGTGACAGAGCTCGCATCAGGGAGATAACAGTGGACCATCAGGCATACATCTGATTTAATCAGAAGTGATCCCATTGTTAGGTTGCAGGGAACAGAAACGCAAATGGCAAGAACAGGATGACCAAGTCATCAGTGGCTCATCTACAAGACCCCCCCCGCATACATTCATAACAGTTAGAACGGTGCACTGTAATGCTCAGCAGCCAAAGCTAATGCAAAGGGCAGATGTCATATTATAATAGTGAATTACTCTCTATCGAGTTAATGACTTTGCTTTTGGGTTGTTTACTGAGAACGGAGTGTTTCTAAATGTAGCGTTGTCCTGGGGAGCGGTCGTACGATCTCTAAAGGTTGATTTTGATATCCAACATGGTATATTATTCATACGGCCAGCCGTATACTGTGTGATTCGATGTGTGTTTTCTTTGTATTTTTAATGGAATTCTGCCTGGGGAGATTGCTATGCCATGAGTGTATGTTGCAAGACCCTGCCTGCGTCACATTTAATCACTTGCGCACATCAATCACTTGAATCAATTCACTCAGTTAGTCCCGACCACGAGCACAGTCCTGGAATCAAGCAATTGGGGGTTGAACACCTTGACGATTAGGGCTTGATACTGTACACGTATGGCCTTGGCATATCAGAATCCCATCGCCTGTGTAGCTATGAGAGCCTGCAGTGAGGGGCAACATAGGCCAGAAGGTCAGCTATAAAACAATGTTAATGTTATCACTGTGTGGTACACTGATACTTTTATCACACACACACACACACACACACAGACATGCACATACAGTACACTAAACAAGTATAAACTTAGTATAGTATTGTCCTTGCCTGTCTTGAGTTTATTCTTTCATAATATTTACAAGCTGTTCACTGTTCACATCCGAAACAGGCAAATATATAATGTAGAAATGGAAATCTATAACTGTATGTTAGAGTGTCATTTTGTTTTCTCGGTGTGTCTTATTTACACATTAGCATTAGGGTTGTTTAAAAAAATTACTGATTCCCTAAACATGTTTTTTTATTTTTTATTTAATGATCGAAAATGCTCAGTCTGCAAACGGATTGATTTATCTGTCGGGCGCCACCGGGCACTCTTGCAGCATCAACATTTTCTCCATTTGAATCCATCGTGCTTATGTCCCATAATGCAATCAAAAGCTTAATGGCAAACACAGCCCAGCGGCACAATGCTGATGCCAGACATTTCTCCTGATGGCATAAGTGGACATGTAAATAAGTTAGGCTAATCAGAATGTAGAGATAGTTGGCTCAGTGTGCGCCTGAATGTGCGTCTGCCCGTGTGTGAATGTTTACCTTGCTAAAGCACCGGCCGTACATCGATCACATTCCAAGGCCACATCGGCCCCCCATCGGTGTACTTGTCTTTTCACCTCCTCTTCCTCATCCTCTATGCATCCCCTGAGGACATGTGACAGCTGCCTGAGTCGATATGAAAGGTGCCGAGAGCAGACACCTGCTACTGTCTGTCCTTCCCCCGTGTGACACAAGTGACCTGCACGTAAAAAAAACAAAAAAACAAAACCATGTTAACGCCTATACACACACAAGCACGTCTCAGTCCAGGTGTTCATCCACACACACACAAACGGGCACACAAATCCTGGCCTGACAGCATGGAGGAGATCTGCAGCCCACTGTTGGTGGAGGAGATGCCGTCAGAAGCAGGTGGGTGAAGGGAGAGGCGAAGAGGTAATCGCTATTCAAACCATAAGGCTCTTTATTATGGGTATCCGCTGTGATGATGCAAGCCACTCTTGCGTGAAATTGAAGAACTGACACACTATGTTTTCATCTTCTTTTTTTATTTGTCAGCTTTGCCCCGTTCAATAACAAGTTTGAGTTGCTCACTGAAGTGGAGTGACGCTGTCTGATGTTGTTTTTCCCTTTTTCCCCACACACAGCCAAGTTTTTGCGTATTGTCGAACTGAAAATGGGGGTGGGGTGTATTGTACTTTCAACACAAATAAAATCATGCGTCTTCTCTTTCTGGAAGGATGACTTTCTGAGATGGAGGGAGAAATGCTTTCCTTTGACATGCTAGAAAAATCTGTCCAGGAGGACGGGCAGTGAGGGGATTTTGGGAAGAGACTGTCAGCAAAAATGAATATCAGCACAAGAAATTGCAACACAGTCAATGGTTCAGTGGTTCATCATATCTGGCCAGATATTTACACTGACAACTTCTCCAACGCCACACTGCATGATTTTATCTTTGAAATAATGAATGCATGTTAACATGCAGAATCTACATGGACATTACTGTCCATTTTCCAGACACATATTGGAGACGAAACTTGTTTTGGCTGACATTGTTCACTGTTAGCATATATCATTTTCAATATAAATTAGGGCCCTAGGCCTTAATTCCCTAGAGCTTTCGTTTGCTGCAGGGAATATGTCAATCCTATCTCAAATATATTAAATTAGTCACCAATGTCAAGGACCCACCGTATTACTGTATTTCTCAAGCTTGTCATCCTACTATAAAATATACTACTTTCCAATGGTTGGGCCTAATCCAGGTGTGATGCCATGAAGTCAGTGAAAATGGCTGACAGCTGGTTAGGCTAAGAGACTGACAGAGGAATGAATGGCCCCTTTTCACAGAGGTGTCATAATAGGGGAAACACAGGTGCAGCATAATAGGTCAGTGGCGGCTGGTCCTTTCAGACACAATGTTACAAGATAGCTGAAATTCCCTGTTTTTGCTGCCTGTCTTTTGAATTAAATCAATTGTGGGCATTAGTCTGCAATCCTCTTTAATTTTGAGCCTTTCCTCATAAGTGGAAATCCAATAACCTCTCTAAAATCTGGCAAGTGTTGCTTATTGACATGTATTAAAAGTGAAGTCGCATATTTGGAACCTGTTTATATATATTTGTGAGTATTTGTAATCATCACTATTAAATATCAGTAGCAAATGTCGCGTTCATGACCAGCTTATTTCACCTGAAATGTGTGCCGTCTCAGTTTGAAATTAAATGCAAGAAATTCGTTTTTGCTGATATAACCATTTAGGACATATTGTTCCCACCAACTGGAACAGGATAAGTGCGCTACAGCACCGAAAGAGGTGGTTATATCTACTATCATCTTGTATAGCTGTACAGCTGAAGCACAACTATCTACAGCAGTAAAGGACAAACTATTGCTTTGTTGTTGTTAGCCATGTGAACATTGTTCAACTCACAGCCCAGTTTTGTAACCTGGCGTTCAGTCCACTGCAAGCCCCCATGATCGAGCGGAAGGCTTGCTTCTCTTCTGGGTATGGTGGCCAACGCCGGTACTATGTCTAGGGTCAGAAATTCTTTTTCCCATAGACCATTTTCACATTGACACGGAAGTGCTACTGATGAGGGGTACACTTTCTTCCTGTCTAGTCTTAAAACAGAGACATCTTAATTCACACAACGTTTACCTCTGAGTTTATTTGGCTAGTTAGACTGTCAGTTTGAAGTTAGTTTAAGTTATAATGCAAACATATACTAAGAATAAGCAGTGTGTGCACCCACCCACACCTGACTAAGTCTAATCACCCACATAAACTGAAAACACCTGAGTGGACATCAACAATTTATTTAGACAGGACAGGTAGCTTCCGGGTCACTTGTGAAAAAGGTCTATTGACGAGAAGTGCTTCTTAAATGAATATGAACATTGCTTGAACCTCACACAAGTTATAAAACGATTCTTTATATTATGAAATTTAATGTGATGGGGGTCGGTTATTAAGTTTCCTAACGCCAAGGAAAGCTTGTTTTTCTTGCGTGATGTCATTGCAGTGCACGAGCAGTGCCTTTGAGTTGTTGGTAACCATCGAGTCGAGAATGCACAGGCAGCCAGGGACACCTACACACAAATGAATGTAAATAACAAATATTTTGCCCTGATCATGACTGTGTTTCATTGATTTTATCACCCATGGAACGATAAAAAACAGGTATAGTTCTTGTGTTTATCAAAATAACTTGGGTAAGATTATGCAGATGGCTCTCAACTACTGGGGTAAGCAGCAATCAAATGACCCATTCATCTTTGTTTCTTTCTTTTCTTGACACAATCTCTCTCTTACTTTCTGGCTTTTGCTTTCTGGCTTTTTGTTATCTCTCTATCCCTTTGCTGCATCCTATCAGACAACTTGTCCTCCCGTTGCACTCTGAACATATCTGACGAGCTCTCACAAAGCAGGAAGTTTACTTCTTTTTGTGTTCAGCCCATTCTTCTGTATTCTGCCCTATATTCTGTCTTCCATTAAAACACCAGTCCCAAGGTGTTAAGACAAGACGTTTTGATGTTCTCTCTGGCTCCCGTTTTCCTTTTACAACTAACTAGTACAAAACTGTACTGCCTTTTGTTCTTAGTTAGTGGAAACTGTATATCCTTTGTGGTATAGCAGAGAGATGTGTTGTTGAGAATTTTACAGTAGTACCTTATATTATCATATTCTTGGAGGATTTTCCTGTATAAATCTTTATAGAAGGGCCAACCTACCTAAATTACCTAATGGTAGGTTGATATACAATAACTAAAGACTCATTTAACACCCTGATTAAGGGTGGAAAGGGAGATGCAATGGTTGTAGGGAAGTGACAATAACAAAGACACATTCTGCAAAATGGAAACCAGCTGTCTTGTTGCAATGACACTGTATGTTTATAAGGAACTCGCATTGATCATATTAATCTTTCTATTTTAGCCTCCGAATTATTATTTTTTACCTCATTAAGTAACTCATCGAACTCATGAGCAACCTAAACCAAGTAATTCATTATGGAGAGAGCAACACTCACCAAAGAGTTCCCACTAACAGACACATAAATGAGTGTAACATTGTAAAACCCATTGTTAGCAAGGTTCATATGGTTTAATAGTATTATTATTGTTTTCATATATTATACTAGTATCAATTTACTGTTACCGCTACACGCCAAGAGGGGTATGTCTTCTGGTTTACGCTCTACCTGAGTTCGAAGGTGATAGGGAAGAATGAAGCGTGTCTCGGTCTCGCAAAGTTTACGTTGAGTTGGGTTTCAATGTACAGTAAATGCGTCACTGATTAAAAACCACTTCCACTTCCACATACATTTATCCACTTATTCATCCACAGATGATCACGCATGAGGAGGCCGATAAAGGGCCACTGGTTAGAGTGTCTGTGGGTAACAATGTATGTCGGTGCATGCTGGAGGTGAATGGAATATGAAAAAAAACTCCAACGCTGCTACCGTTGACTGTCTGCACGTGCCGGATGCGATGTGGCAGCTGAGTAAAGCCATGAGGGCAGAGATGCATTCGCAAATGGTAGCTCAAGGGACATGTGGGAAGGGAGGGGGGTGGTGAAAAGGCGTGAGGGTTGCAAGGTTAAGAGGGTAAACACATTGCAGGTTATCTCAATCTTTTTGTTAAGAGAATAATTAGCTAATGTTTTAGACATTTTAAGCCCCCATCGTAGCATGGTGATGTGCTGTACGCAATTTAGTTTTGTTGTAGGATGAGTTTAAAAGGTTGTGGTTACATTTACATTTTACTAACTTTTCCAAATGTATAATTTCTGATGTAGCGGGCCCGCAGAGGTGACCTTAAATCCACAACAAAAGTCTTCACCCCTCCTCTCTCCCTCTGAGCCTAGAGGGACACAGAGACCCTAGTTAAATATGTGTCTTTTACTTTTAAGTATAAAATGAATTGGAATTAATGCAATGAAATGTGATAATGTGTAACACTGTCAATTAACTGGAACACAAGACATTTTTCACAGGAAAAGTGGAAGTAAGATTAACAGAAATTAATGTAGATATACAAAATTATTGGTGAAAGACTAACCATGTTTGATGTCTACGGATTGAGACATTTTTTGAGCAGTCAGGAAATATAGTTTTTACATCTCTAATACATAAAACAGTGACAGAGGTACAATGTTTTACAAAGTTTGCTGTTTTGGCAGACCAGAAGCTGTCAAGTAAGCTGTGAGCTGTGGTTTACGACCCTGCCACACAAACCCTAAGGCCGAGCCCTCATACATACACACGCACACTAATTTTTACATGCATTCAGTGTAGATTATATAAGATGAAGATACAGGGAATGCAAAGATTTAGACAATGGCCAAAGCCTGGTCAAACCTAGCAGACACGAACTGGCTATCCTAACCTATGTAGTGGTGACGTATGTGGCTACACCTTTTGGTTATGAGTCTCAAAATGTAATATTTTTATGTATTATCTAATTTCATAATTCATAACCTGAGTCCATTCCGGTCCATAATGTGACAATAACTGACCTCCCATAGCCAGGTATTTTGATCCTAGTGTCCAAAGAGACGCAACATCAAGTACTAGCCAGGAGTTCTAGTTTAAAAAAACACACTCATTTGACACTGATCCACAGCTCTGTGTCAAATGACAGTAACTATCACTGTATGTACCCATTGAGACTTTAACAATTCCCTACCACCCACACACACACACACACACACAGACACACAGACACACACACACACACACACACACACACACACACACACACACACACACACACACACACACACCCCATTGGTACTACCAAGCTGTTTTCCAAATTAACCAGTGCACCCAAATGAAAAAGCATAGCTTCACGATGTTGCGCGAGGGAAAATAAATTAAAATCCCCAAAACATTTAGCAATTTTCCATTTTGAAAAGCTGCACCCGTCTCAAGCTCAGCCACGCACCATTTTAAAGGACACCTCACTCTTTTTCACTGTAGAAAGCGTTAGCAGGAATGATGACTTCATTTCATAGTTTTGTCTCTCTCTTGCATGTTTCTCGACAGCATGGAATGTAAATGAATGTCACATTCAGGCCCTGCTCACCCCCACAATCCTCTGCTGCCAACCATCATTTCAGGGCAGTTATTTTGACTGACAATCTCATTTTGCTAAGGGAAATTGCCCTCGCTCTGTTGTGGCGTGTTTCCCTAAATGAGGATTTCTTCATTTGCACGCAATTTATGTTGAACTACAACGTGGAAATGTAATGATCGCATGTCCCAAGAGTGATAGCTACTCACTGATAGTATGCGCAACTACTCTCCATATGTGGACTGTCTAACTACATCCTAGGTGGGTAGAGTGCAGTATGTGGTTGTGTGCGTGTGTGTGTGTGTGTGTGTGTGTCAGCACAGCAGCCATTATAGTCTTCATGGACATTACTTCTTACTTCGGACCTTCTTCTTACTGACCTCTCTAATGCCTCTGTTCCTTGTTGCTGGTGTATTACTCTCACTTCAGGTAGATGCGTCTCTTCCCAGTGAAAGGTCATTCCATCGTACCGTGAAAATTAAATGGATAATGCTGCCACACGGGGGGAGAGCATCTTTAAAAAATGCATCCACAAAGCGGCCATAACATAGATTAACACGGTACAGGAGAGGCCTCTGTCTTCCTCTCATCAAACAGTGATGTGGGGCTTCCTGGCGTAGCCTAATGTGGAAAACAGAACATTTTGTGGAGCACACTATATAATATATTTGCCAAAGGAAAAAGAAAAATGTATCTCACCAAATTACTTACTTCTAAACAGATGTGATTCATGCATTCGACAAGCCCTATTTTTCCAAGCCACTGGGCAGAAAATTCCAGTGTGTTACATTACATCCTAATTTCCACTCCTTTCCATTTTTATGTTTGGAGTTGGGAAGGCGAGTTCATAGAGTGATGATAACAACGCTACATTCTTCATCTATGCCCAATTAACTGTCAGAAGAGGTATGAATAATGAAAATCAAAAGACAGAACTTTCTGACCATCTTTGGGGGAGGATGCCAAGCTAATGAAATGGACCACACAGGGGACCTGCTGCTAATTATCAACTGCTGCTGCAGTAGCTACTGCCTCAGTGACTTGTGTATAGCCCCAGGCTTAGCTTAAACAGAGCTCACAGCGCCCCCTCTCTCCTCTCTCTGCCACTCACTGCTATTCTCCATGTAGGGAGAATGTACGTCAATAGTAATTTTCTGCACACCATCGTGGACTCCTAGTTTATTGAACCCTGCTAGCTAAACTCATTAATCGTTAGTTGTTAAATATACACGGGGTAATATTGTCATATTTAAACTTGACTTAGGAGGTACTAATTTAGCCCATGGGTAATTTTGTTTAGTTATGCATATTTAAAAAGGTCCCTTGTATGTTTGTGTATAAAGAAATTAAAAAATACAAAAAAAGAAGGAAGAAAAATCCATCTTTATTTACCCGGAAACATGTTACCAGTGCCAGCTTTATATCCAGATGTCTGTTTGTATTTCACGTCTGTTTGTATGTAAAATAAAGACAACATGTTAGCAGCCTCTGGTACAACGTAATGTCAATGTTTGGATTAGATTAATGTGTTGTTTTTGTCTAATCGCTTCTCGGTGCACGTTTATTGTTGGTTTGTGACTCAGTGTTTGTTCTCCTCCTTCTGCATCTGTACTCAGCCCCCTTCATCAAATTACTATTGCCCACTTTCTCAATCTGACAACTGAGTTTATGGGTCTGGCTTTGAATGTTTACACTGAAAACTTGAAAAATTGTACTATCATACATTGACCTCATAAGTCAACAAAAATGTCCAGAAATTCCATTAGTGGATGAATAAAATATAGCTGATGCACATGTTTTCTTTACTTCACTGCCTCTGTTCATGAGTCTTTTGGCTGATTTATTGCTGCACCTGAACCAGAGATTCTCACTACGCTGAACCGTGTAGTCAAACTAGGGCTGCAGTTGTCATAAAACTGCCAAACATTCTAAACTGTGTAGACTTGAGCATACAGTGCACATTCTAATTCCAACCACCCATCTGGATCCATCCATTTATTCAAAAAATGTATAACCCATTATATAATCTAAGAATAAGTCTCATTTGACCACACCACACTGCAGTATCAAAGGAAACTCTGCAGGTGACACTTTATAATGCAGTATGGTTAAATAACTTGCTGTTTAGGCATAGTGCAGTTTGGGGTTGAGCATGGCACAAATGTCTAGGTTGATCTTTAAATTATCTCTTCTGTGAGTAGTACGGCACCCACACTCACAGCCACCCACACCCCCGCCCCTAGCCCCCTCATTCTGGTATAATTAGCATATGCTAATAAAGCTGTAGGTAAAGAGATTCAGAATAATTAAAGTGTCGCTACACAGAAGGGGACTGGAATTGGTAAACAACAGGCTATCGATTATGCCAAGAGCTAATGACAGGAAATATATGCATAAAAGCCGCAAAAATGCAGCAGTAATACCACAGATGCTGTAGAGATCCAATATTGTGAGGTGTCCAGTTGGAAGCAAAGACTGTGAGCTATTTGGAAAGGTTAGGTGATTGGGCCAACCTCTTTTACTGTTCCAAACTTACCAATTATGCATAGAGAAACATGGTTTAGCAACAAATAATTATGCAGAGTCCCTCACCCCGTGAGTGGAATTTAAATACCTGCAGATACCCTGAAAGCTAATTACGAATAAATCCTTTGGGTAAGACATTAACTCAACACAAACTCAATTAATATTTAACCAAGTGGTAACTTGGAACAATATAAACAAGCACACCTCTGGGCATTGCAAAAATAAGCCCTCATTAGACAGATGTGAATGATTAAAATAAGGTAACGAGAAAAACTGTACAAGGCTGTGTTTGTGGTCGAAAAATTAAAGGCATTTTGTTTACTAACTGACGAGAAACATCAATGAAAATTGCCATGGGAAAATGTATTATTATTAGAAAAAATGTTTTTAATATTATTAACTCAAACAAAACTAAATAAGAAATGTTAAATTCTCACCCAGTCAAACTCTTATTTCATATAATTATGATTGTGAAGGTCAAACAATGTTGTAGAAATTCGTTATGATGCAAGAAATCAAGACAAAATTCTCTTGATCCTACATTTTGATTACTATTATTTGATCACATGATTCCCCCCCAATATTACATCTGTCTGGCATTAACATCACTCAGCTGCTGTGTAATGAATAGCAATATTGATTTTGCATCTAGTGGTTTTTGTCCGGCGGCTTGCATATCTTGCCCACATCATAATAGAATTAAAATGTGGAGACCGGTGTTTGTTTGCGAGGGCAGGAAAAAGTACTGTGTGAAGTGATGATTTAAAAAAAAACATACGTCACTGTAAAAGCATGGCAGGCAACTGCCCTTCCAGGGTTGTACTGTAGTGAGAGCAGCTGCTATTTCTCCAATCTCAGTCATGACTTGGCCTGACACTCAGCTGACCCCTCTGAAGAGCCCTTCATCACCATAATGTGAATAGCTCATTCTCTACATAGTTGGAAATTATTTCCTTTTGTTCATTGATATATTTTCTTTCCATACATGCAGTTTATAGCATTGTCTAGACCTGTAAAACACAAGTAAACCATAACTCTGCTATCAGCGTATCCTTCAGCACTACAGCACTCTTGCATAATCTCTTTTTTACTAGTTAAAAGGCCTCAAGTGTGGTCATAAAGTGGAGATAGCTTGTGTGATCCTATTTAAAACCTCATGCTACACCATATACAATATGATTCATGGAACGCCGCCATCACTCCTCCAACTTCCATCCATATCCACTACTATAATTACACTCAGCAACGTCGGATTGATGTGCATTATTTACCTACTTCCTGACATATTTTAAATACAAATCAGCATCCAGGTGCAGTCGGATGCTGTCACTTTGAGTATAGCATTTACTGTATGCACATTTGGTTGCTTTATATAACTTCTGCGTGGCCACAGTTCAGGAAAATGTGACTTCCCACTGACTGCGACCAACATTGCCTATAAATATGCGAATGCTGTGCAAGGACATCAAACTGCTTGCTGCTATCGTCTTTACAGGCTGAATGTGTCGTGGAATGTATGATGCGAGACATTAAATAGAAAGAGAGGCATCAGAGAACGGATTTAGAGGCTTTCCCGTCCTTGCAGTGTATGGTCACTATCTACAACTGAAAGTCGATAACATGAAAATATACATATTCAAAAATATACATATACTGTATATAATTCACATTTTAGGCGTTTAGATGATAAGGCGAATGATCCAAACCACTTAATTAATGAACATGTAGGGACTAAACGAGACATTTGGATTCAGCCTCATTTAGGCTTTCCTGTCACTCATATTATAATGGGTCTTCCTTCAAACACTCCCCCAGTGTACTCTCTGCATGTATTGGATTTAGGGACATCAATAAATGAGTGTCAATCAGTGATCCATCATTGTTACTCACTATGGGTAATGAATGAACCACTACTTTTTGTTGCTGGAGGGGGAAGTCTTTCCTCCCACATCTAGCAATACAAGCTAGAGAATATAACATTTATATTTCATTGTACTCCAACGGTCATCAGACAAATTTATGTGGACATCCCGTCAATAAATGGTTGAAAGATTGATGGAATATGATGTCCCTGCCTGGACAGAGCATGAACCAGCTGGAGTGGGTGTTGATACAAGAGCTATTTTTGGAGGATTCCTGCTTCTCTCTTTTGATCTGGTAGGGCAGCCCACTGATACATGCATCACATTGGCCCTTCAAAATCAATGGGAGGGGCGAGGTGCCGCCCCCGGACGGCACCCCCCTTGACCAACCTCTTCAACATTGTTGAAGAGGTTGTTTTGTCTGCCTTTGTTGGCTTTGGCCACAGGTCAAGATGGAAGGGTCATGCTTACCTTAACTATCCTGTTTTTATCTAGCTTCGCAATATCATCCTGACTTCCGAAGCTTCACTGTTGTTTTGCTTATTTTGCTACCCTTATCCCAGCATGGCCACACAAATATATTCACGTGCATACTGTGTGCTTTCTGTATAATATAAAACTAAAGGGTTATTTATTTAGAAAACTAGAAATAGCTTCTCCCTTGGGAAACACCTCATTACACAAGATGTGTTCATGGAATTAAAATCTGATTATACCTTTGACCAGATTTCTTATCCATTACACACCTCTTTAAGCTGTATCCAAAAGTTTAGCTTAGAAATTCAAATTTCTATTTTCTAATAGAACCTAAACTGTGAATAGCAAGAACAAAATATTGGTTTTGACAATGATAGAATCAAACTTCAAGATAGAATCAAAAAGCAACAGAATTTAGTGGATTTGACATAGTCCAATCTTGCTGGATCTGTCCAACTGTCCTTGAACTTTTCTATCTGCCATTTTGTGGTAGAAAATCCACACAGCCTAAAGCAACTTCTGCATGTGGTTTGAAGTAATGTGCTTTACCCTGACAGGGAAGATAAAGGCCTGGGGCTGAGGTTGAGAGAAATAAAAAAAAAAACAACTTGAAGGTCTCCAGAGAGCTTACTGCATATTTGAAGGTTAGCTCTCAGGTTTAATGTCAATATAAAGTCGGTAGTCGATTACATTATTCTGTAAACCTTCCTCCAGCAATTAATTTACGCACCAAGCTTTACCAACAAGATTGAGGAAGTTTTGACCTTCTTCTGCACTCCATCAACACCCTGGCAATACAGATAGCTTCTCCGTGAAATGACATGGCTAAATGCAATTCTATTTCATTGCATCACTGACTTTTCAGAGGCGAGCAATTTGGGCCCAAGGCTAGGGTAGTTTAACACCCTCTTAACAGTGTTCCAGCGTTGAATGGTTCATATGACTGTCCTTTTTAGTTTCCTCAGTGTAAACATGTGAGTATGACGATACTGCTACTCAACAAGTCCAGTAAAATCCAGTATGACCTCTACTGGATATGAGCTTGCCTGATGGAAACGATTACTTAGATCGGATGGAAACTCTGTTCTGAAGCATGGAAAGTGTTCTGAAGCATAATTTTAATTAAAAAAAACACCCTCTTTTTGTTTGCTATTTTGACAATAAGAAAAATATGAAATGATGATGGCTTTATCATATAATTTTTGAAATATTAATTTCAATGCCATTGTTTCAAAAAGAGAACAACAAAACCAAACTAATAAATCCTGTTTTGTATTTGTTTGTTTATTTGCTATTGTGAATCTGGTTTGGGAGTGGGAGGGTCATCGGCTGATGAAACACACCTGGACTAAACCCTATTTACGGCTACTACAGCTACAGGGGGGTAGCTTCTCTCTGCTCTAGGCTGGCACCGCTAGTGTGGTGGTGTTACTGGTTTTGCTTTCACTATACAACACTCACTAAATACAGCTCACTGGACGCATTCATGATTACACAAACAGCAAAGGATGTGTATGCCCTCTCTTCTGCTTCATTACTACTAGCTGTGCTTCTCCTCGCTCCCTTTATTATTTCAATTCATGTAAGTCATTAGGGGCTCTCTGGGAAGTGAAGCGCGGTGTTGAGCGGAGCGGGGGGCTGGAGAGTGGGGAGTGGGGGGAGGGGGGGGACTGGCAGATGCCCTGCCGCAGTCAGGTTAGTGGTATGGGGCTAATGCCAGACATCTCTCACTCTCTCTCTCTCTCTCTCTCTCTCTCTCTCTCTCTCTCTCTCTCTCTCTCTCTCTCTCTCTCTCTCTCT
>JAOEHI010051236.1:0-19103 GCA_025447815.1 Percopsis transmontana | reverse complement strand
CCCCCCCCCCCCCCCCCCCGCCCCCCCCCCCCCCCCCCCCCCCCCCCCCCCCCCCCCCCCCCCCCCCCCCCCCCAGATGGAACGGAGTCTCGACATGAACAGAACAGTGAAGCACAGATATGTTGCTGAGGAACATTCTAGTTTAATTGTATTGCCCTGTGGACTAGTTCAGCTAGCTAATTAACTGACCAGTTAAAGCTATAGCCAACATTGTTTCTAGTTATTATAAAGGAGAGCTGGTATATATATATATATATATATATATATATATATATGTGTGTCTACAGCATAATGATAAAGTGGACTCACCCTGGACTTTGGCGGGGCAGGGGAAACCTGGGAGATGTTAAGGAGAGAGACACAGTTAGTGGAGACAGACAGGCAGAGGGTCGGACAGCAGAGACAGACAGACAGGCAGAGGGTCGGACAGAGGGACACTCACGATCGTCCTGAAGAAATGAACGACGGCGTTCTCCGCACCGCGCTTCCGGGGAGCCGCGGCAGATGCTTTCTGAGGAGCGGGGGAGAGAGCCCCACGGAAAGACCCCTGCAGAGAAGAGGAGAGGAGAGGAGAGGAGGGCAGAGGAAGAGCGGAGGGGAGGAGAGAATAGGAGAGGAGGGCATAGGAAGAGCGGAGGGGAGGAGAAAATAGGAGAGGAGGGCATAGGAAGAGCGGAGGGGAGGAGAAAATAGGAGAGGAGGGAAGAGGAGAGGAGAGGAGAGAAGAGAAGAGGGAAGGAGTACAGAAGAGGGGGTGTGGAGAGATGAGGAGAAAGGGAGAGGGGAGATTTAATTTAATGTCACAATAAAGACTAGTCTATTGCTCAGCTCTGCTGTCCACACCCGCAGACCAGCAGCCAAAATTAAAATGCACAATTTACTAAATCTACAACAGTACAATGGATTATTTAGCTCACATGCTCTGTCTCTCTCTCTCTCTCTCTTTGATTGTGTGTGTGATAGAGAGAGAATTTATCATTTCAACCTCCATTCATTTTCTATTCTTTCCAGGCTCTGATGCCGCCACTGTATCTCCTGTCAAACCACCTCATGCGCCGGTTTAATGACAGCAAACAGAAAGAGTTACTCTCACTCTCACACACACACACACACACAAACACAGATAGAAATAAACAAGATCAGGTCACATTTATCTGAGTATCCTGACATATTGCGAGTGAATTACATAGCACTGTGTAGCCTACATATACTGTAGTAGTTATATTGGCTAGTTCTAAAACATTAAAGGGAAACTTTTGTTTGTTTTCAACTGGCATTCACTTCCATTTTTCTCAAAAACACAATTCTGTGTCTGGTAGTATGTATGTGTTTTTTAACTAAAAGTTGAAATAGCTCAACAACAACAAACGAAAGTAACTTGAGAATACACACTACCAGTAAAGACCAGCTTTGTAAACACATCGGTATCATGATTTTAAGTAACAATGGAAGCGAATGTAGGATATAAACAACTGAACTGAACAAGGGATTTACTTATGACCAACATCAGTGGGAGGACTATATATTAAGGTAAGATGTCCCCAGAATCGAGGGTTTAACAAAATCCCCAATACCCCTACAATGACGTCAAACCTGTGTCGCAAATCCTCAGATGGTCATTTAAAAATCTCCCCGTGTGGATGTGTATGGAGAAAAGGGCACAGAACTTTAGTCCAACATGCTTAGTGTAGTGCAAAGCATCTTGGTATAATGGAAAATAATATTGATATGCAGGCATCCAGGCTTTAAAGGCAAGATTACTGTAGATGGAAAACAAACATTCTGTGAAGTCGCGTCCACAAACAACTACCTACAATTCCCGGGTGTGTTGAAGATGAAGGATAACAGCTGTCGCCTCATCCTGTCATATCATCGTGAGTGGACGTGTGTGCGTGTGTGTATAGGGGGAGAAAAAGGAGCTAAAAGCTATTAAAATGTCTTACTGCAACTTGCAATTTACCAGGCTGGCTCCCTTTGGTGGGATCTTTCTTCTGTTCTCCTTCTTCTCCCCTCCCCTCCCCTCCCCTCCTTCATCTGTTCTCTCCATTTACACTGGCAAACGTGGTGTAGGAATTGGTCGTCCTGGGGACCAGCGGATAACACAGGATGGATTTAACCGAGTGTGTGTGTGTGTGTGTGCCGTCCAGCCTATCAGGGCCGAGGAGATGAGAAGAATTTCTGTTTGATGTTTGAAGAGGTGGATGAGTGCATGAAACATGATGTGTTTTGGAGTGTGTGTGTGTGTGTGGAATATCAGCAGTCGATATCTTTACATCGCAAATACGTTTCTTCAGTTCGATTCTCATTCCTCTCAGTCCACCTTTCTGCTTTTTTCCCCAATCCCAAGTATTTGATATGATTTAATGTCGTAACAAAAATAGTGGCCAAGTAACATGTAGGCCTATTTAGTATTGAGATAGATACTGAACAAGTGACTATTGGCAGAAGTGTGTCTGTTCTCATGTTGATACTGTACCAGAAGGGGAGTTAGGCTGTATGTGAACCATGTTAGATGAGTACAATATGTTTAGTGTTCAGGAGGTCCTGCCGGAGAGCTTGCTCAGTGGTACCGGCCTGTCTGCTATGGGGCCAGGAGGCCAGGGATCTCCTGGGAATCCACTTTAGTACAGCGGGCTATAGATCATGTTCAATATTTAGTATGATGACGACTTACGACGAGCCGAGCCTTGATATTGGGTCGGGATTCAAACAGAACGCACTCGCCCTTCCAAGCTAACCGGCTAGCCTTCTGTCAAACACGCTAGAGATGGCAGTCGTTCTAAAGACACCAAGTTGTTTAGTTTCCCAAAACGTCACTAGTCACTCACGACCAAAATGCCCCGTTCTCGTTCAATGAATGAGTCACAATGAACGATACATACATTCTTCCTCGACGTTCACACTTGAAACCGCATTCGGCCAGAGTTACTCAAGTGAATCGGTCCGTAAAACTAGGAAAGCCATAGCAGACAATGCAGTCAAGCCTTACCAAATAATGAAGTACCTGCACGGCGTTGAACGAACAATTTGATTCACTCAAAAGATTTGTTCTTTTTGAACGAATCATTTTTGACCGAAACATCGCCAATATATCCTATGCATTCATGTATTTATGCTAATGCAATGTGGTTGTATTTTACACATCACATATTAGTAAGCCATGACAAAGAGCTCATGAAGGTGTAGGTTAATACTAGCCTCGGGGTGTTTAGTTAGCGCTGCCGAGCGGACACAAACGACTCTGCTAAACTGTGTGTGTGTGTGTGCGTTTGTTATCGGGAGCTGCTCGTTGGGCTTAACAGGAGGGGCAATCTTTCACGTTATTGAGCCACAGGAGTCGCCGTCCGATCGATGGTTCTGACACAAATAGTGGTGTGATAAGAGGGCATGCCAGAACTAACGTTAGGAGAACATCAGAGCTGCTGAGAAGAAACTGGTGCTCCCAACGCCAACACTCGGAACCGATGAAGACTGGGTGATGAAGGCTAGAGATAACATTTAACAGGGGCAAGGTTTATGGTTTTACTTGAATATGGAAAAGGAGTTTATTTTTACCCTTCTTGAAACTTGTCTCACAGTCAAACCACAGCCTTGTACAAGCTTGTTTACAAAAAATGGTCACAGATATGTGACAAGAAATTAGAGGATTAATATAGCGAAATATGTTATATACACTAAAAGAGTTATCCTTTTAAATTTGAGAATTTAGTCTAATCAGAATGTTTGGATTTCAGAGAATTTTACATTAAAACAGTTCTCACCAATTGTAATCCTTTTGAATCAGATGAGATATCTCCAAGAAATTTCATAATTCCTACATATCTTGATGAAATATAGAAAGATGTATTTTTCTTTTTTGTCAAAAAATTGTTACAGTATATATATATATATATACATACATACATACATACATACACACCGTATATATACCACCACATACTTGCAAAAATAAAAGCCCCCTAAAAAGCACACAAATGATGCATATTTCAATGCAATTAAAGGCAAAACAGTAACTCATTTGGTAAAACCTAATTTCCTTGGCATAACAATGGCACATGTTTTCGTTGGAAACTCTAAATGCAGGCTGACAATTATTTTTATTTAATTAGATCAGTCTTTTTTTTCTCCTTTCCTATAGGCTGGTACAGCTTGCTAATACCGCTCACATAAAGCTTCCAACTGACTAAACAAGCTAAAACAAACAAAGTCCAAATAAGGTAAATAATTCATAACTGACACAAAGACACAGCCCCATTTCTTTTCTGTCTTTGTTGTTTGGCTCTTGTTAGCAGGGGAGTTAAAGCACAGATTAAAAACACACCAGAGAGAAGGCTGAAGGTTGTTACAGAGTTTTAATAAAGCAGTAGTAATCCCAAAGAAGCATAGAACATGTTAGGAACACTTTCTTTTCAGGACAGTTCACAGGACAAACAGTAACAAGCACTGATCTGGAATCATAAAGCATTACAAATCAGGGTCAGCAAAGTTGCCGTTTGCGGGTTCAACCAAAATATTAAAGTGATGTTAACCTGAGCTGTGCTACAACTAGCTGGAGGTGTTCTGCTAAAGCCTATGGACAAGTCTTGCAGCCACTGAACAATCTAATCCACAAAATTAAAACCCAAAACATTCACGATTGGGTTTTTAATTTTGGCTTCAATGGCTAATGCGCATGCAAACTTGATTATCCTTCCAATTAGAAAAGCATAATCTTCATCATTTGATAGGATCAAGAAACACACACAAGAGGATGCAGCTGTTTCGTGCCCTGAAGCTAAAGCGTCTTAATTATGTCTCATTTGACGCTACCTCGCACACCATGAAGAGTCTCTGAGAAGCACAACCAAATTAATAACTCCAATAAATTAGCGTAAAAGGGTAGCTATGTAGTTGACATGAATAACAATCAATAGGTTTGAATATTGATCTGACATTTGATGATCACATTATTAGAAACCACTCAGCATTTCCCACAACCATAACCTTTCAAGGGTGAATAATAATAATAATAATAATAGTAATAATAGTTTTTAAAAAGTGTACCTTCAATACTGAAGCCTATAGCTTTGTGAAAAGATGGTTGGAAAATCTGCATAATGAGAGAAATTGTTTTCAGAAATGTACCTAGAAAATCTTTCTCTGGATGTTGAATTCTGAAAATGTGTTCACAGCGGAACGTTATGGCATATTATTTTTCTGCTTGAGGCATCAGAGGTGGGGTTTATAAAATACTTGAGATTTTAACTCTTCGTATTTGAAGGCAAACCCTTGGTGAAATCATGAATACATTTTGTACAACATTAACATTTTCATCAGCTAAACAAAATGGAAGATAATAACCTACTGCAAAAATATCTTGTTCATTTGATAACAGTTTCCCTGAACATTGTAAGAGAAATAATCCACAAGGACAAAATAATTTCTAGGAGCTATAAGAAAGGATTTGTAGAAGACACCAGATTATATTAATGCTGTGTCTAATCTTCATAAGGCATTAGAATATGCATATTTAGATGCTGTCCAAAAGTACGTAATGGCCCATAATGGATTTGTCAGTCAAAGGACTTTCTCTCCCTCAAGAGTCTGTTAGTCAACATTTGCCCAGAGAAGAGAAGCAATTCGGGCTCAAACCAGTGCTACGCACTACGCACACAAAATCCATCTCATGTTCCGTAAAGAGAACACATTTATGGGTAAAAACAACAACAACGAAATGGTTCTCGTCTGCTACAGGAGCAATTTGTATTTTATATATTCACAAATAAAACTAGCAGTTATCATCATCATAATACTCATAAATTCCATTTGATCACAGATTAATATAATAGTGGAACAGTTTTACGTAAAGGGGAGGCAAGTTTGGCGACGGCACACAAAAGCACTCTGTAATATCTCACAGTTATAACAGTTATTCATGAACCGGACTGAGCACAGTACCAGTGAGATCCCCAGAAAGGCAACAGTAGTTATAATATCATCAAATGTCCCATATCAGCCCCCTGGAAAGTACCTGAAATACAGCTCGCCTAGACTCCGTTTGTACAAATATCCCTTACGGGTAAACACAATAAAGCAAACATTAACTAAGAGAACCACCTTATCATGTACAACACATTGGGTAAATTATGCTTATAATGTCAGTACCATTCAAACGATAAAAAACAATCATCTTATATCGATATTTTATGATGTCTCTCTGTAAAATAAACCACGAACCACACCCAAATCTCCAGTGTGACAGCTAGTTTGACGTTTCTCTGGGCACGGGACAAACGTTGGCACAGTTAAACCAACACACGTCTGTGCCATGTTAAACCAAAAAAAAAAAAAAACGCAATACATTTCTCATGCACAACATCCTCCTCATCCTCACCTTGCTCTTCTTCTTCTTGTCCCCTCCGAACAAATTCCCGATCTGATCCAACAGTCCTGGGTTCTTCTTCCTGGCACTAGCAGAAGCCATGGCGGGCAGCGTTCGGACCGGGCAGCGTTATTTACCGTTTCTCGTTAAACTCGTTAAACTCCCGTCTCCAGAGCGAGAGATGGAAGGATGTTTAAGGGGGGGGGAGGAGAGCGGCGGAACGAGAAGAGGAGAGGCAGAAGCTACTACGCGCTACACTACTAGATGTCCTGTTCGGGACTTTCCGACCCGCACTCTGATCCGGCTCCGCTGTGCTCGTGGATGGTCTGTAGCTCATCCGACTCGGAGGGGCGGTCTTTGAAGGTGTTGTCCTCCCGGCCCGGGGCATCTCGGGAGAAGAGGCGGACCAGGTGGGGGCGGGGCGTAGCGGTGTCGTCGTCAGTGTCAGCTGTGTCGGCGGCAGGCCAGGGCCCCCGGGGGCCCTCAGCGCCCGTGGAGTCAGTCACCGCCGGCTTGACCGAGACGCTGCCATTGTTCTGATTGACATCTGCATCGGCCAGGCCTGCGCGCACACACACACACACACACACACACACACACACACAACAGGGTTATGTATGGGCCTCCGGGGCATACAACAAGGCCACAATGGAGCCCTTTAACAGGGCCAAGCCCTTCCGGCTAATGCAGAGCAGCTAGCAGCTGTTCCACTAGAAGCTAACTCACCTACTGAGCAGGAAGTGCAGATCCCAGTGGTTCCCAGTGCAGGGATCACGGCCACACACTGGGAACCACTGGCCAACAAAAAGGGGCTACAAGATCATTTCAAGACTTCAAACTTACAAAATGTACAATTTGGTCATTTAGCAGACGCTTTTATCCAAAGCGTCTTTTATCCAAAATAATCTACAATTACATGCTGCTATTACATGGAGCAGGTAGGGGTTAGGCATCTTGCTCAAGGATGCTTACAGGTATGCCAACTCTGGGGCTTGAACCCATGACCTTCCGGCTGGGAGTCCAACACCCAGACCACTAGACTATCCTGTCTTTTTGTTATCCGTTTTATGTTGTCTAATGTTTAACAAAGACAGTGTTGTTTTTACATTCATGGTCGCATTCCCGACCATACATTTATGACTCTACAGCGCTGTACGGATGACATAATCCTATTTTAGATTTACATTACGAGAGATACTGGTCTCATTTCAGAACGGGGCCATGTTCCCCAACGTGTACTAGCCTCATGTTGACCGGTCTCATAGAGCCCCATTGTCCGCGTGTCAGTGCGAGAACGATGGCCGGGCCCGTCCCTCCGCCAGCTAACGGTCGCGATGCTAGCCGGCTCCCACAGCGCAGGGCGCCCAGTGCATTCCAGCCCCAGCAACAATCCCCGCTCTGTGCTGGTGGCTGTGCATGCCAAAGTGCCCCTCTAAACAGCATCCTTTTGTCCCAGCTGCATAGTTCTCTCTTGGGAACAAAAGGCCCCCGTGTCACTAAAATAACTCCTATAAGTATGGATCTTCAAGCGGACGCACAGTGAAACCTATCTGATCCGTGGGGCAGAGCGGTCCGGTCCGGCCCAGCAAGCGTTTCTCTGCAGGCTGCTCCGGGGTGTAAGGTTTACGGTAACATGCTGTAAAGTCAGTAGCACCAAGCATAACGCTGTTTTAAGTGGCATCCCTCACTACGTTAACACAAACACACATATTCCGTTATTATTCAAAATATGTCCGTAATATGAATCTCCAAGAAGTTTGACTATAAATATTCCAATATTTTGGAATATTTTTTCATATATTCAGTGTTTCAAATGTTGAAATATTCGGAGTCATAGCAGATAAAACTTTCTTTGGATGGTTTTAAGAGTTCTCTGTTTTCTTCACCGTCAAAATCTAATTTTTCATAGCTTAAAATGTTCCATGCTTTCCCTAAAGAGTAGAAAACATAAAATCATCTTTGTAGGGCACATTTCACTGGCAGCATTATATGAGAACATTATTTTCAGATAAAAGCCGCCTCTCACCCCGGCACAGATCAAATCTCGTGTAAAAGTAATACGTCTCACTTTTGTAAATGTGATAGTGAAATTCTGACTTGAATTTGTCCTGAATAGAAATCCAATTCACTGCAGTGGGGTGTGAATCACAACCGTGAAAAATGAGAAAAAGGGGAGAGATAGCATGCTAATTAAAAAGTTAGAGTAGAGGACAGTTGGATGTTTACAATACTTGTGCTGACAGTTGCAGTTCACTCTGTTTAGGCAGTAACTCAACAAAGAAAATGTCCCACTTCCCTTATCTAAACGACGGGAGGGAAACTGCAGAGCGTGTGATTTTTGGGGTTTTGAGGTTTGTCATTCAGACGTTTCCCCCAGATTTTCTGTGCAGAGCGAATGATCTGTGGTTTGCTACCTGGACGCTTGACGCCACCCTAAGAAGCTTTGGAAGCAAATCGAGAGCAGATTAGTGGCTTTCTATTTGATCAATCGGTAATAAACGTAACTCCGCCCAGTGAAATACTGTCACCGTGTTCTACAGAGCTCCTCTTACATTGATTTAATCACAAATCACCGGCGCCTGCCGCTCCAATAGATCCCCCTACATTACTGCAGTGCAGAAAAAATAATCACTCCCCACCCTCTGATTGTTTGGCCACATTATATTATTAAGTAAGGATTAAAAAGTACCACTATATGAAGCTAATAGTTTTTTTAACCGATGCCTGTCTGCATGGCCGATGATTAAAACATTGATATTAATGTGATCATGTTCGTTTCATTGTAAACTGATTGGTCGAGCCCTGAGAATGATACACTCTATAGTCCTGCTGTGGGCTCTTCCATCTTATTTACTGTGCGTCACTCCACAGAACACTATAGTCTCATTTAAATTAGTCATTTCATTTTAGCAAAGCCTTTGCAGTCCACTGTCCGATAGTATTTTTATTAAAAAAATAATATTCACAGGGCTGTGAAACAATGCAGGTTTTCCCTGCATGGATTCGTGAACGGTGTTTGTAGTGGGTACGGTTCTCAAACTCAGAGGTTGAGGTTAAATGGCTGTGTGATGTTGCTAGGTAACGGATGGCTGTGTGAGGTTTCTAGGTAACGGATGGCTCTGAAGGCCCGGGTCTTCACTGAGCTACCTTCTCTAAATCAGATTCAGCCCCAATCTGCAGGTGCACTCAATTACACAGCCTATGTACAGACGACGTGTAGTCAGTCACATGCCCATCCGTGCACACATGCACATGCACACGCACACATGCACACGCACACGCACACAACTGAAGAAGTTTAACTTTTCCATCCCTTGGTAATTAGCGGTTGGGTTTTTCATTACGGAGAATCGTTTGTGCTGCTCAGATGACTGAAGCCCGACGATTCAAGATTAATCTCAAAAGTAATCACAAAGTTTTTTGTCACTTCTACAGCGTTGGACACCTGTAAACTCTCCATCACACGCCATTGCCTGCCTTAATGAGAAGCACCTATCTGTCTTGAAAGTGGGAGGGATGCGAGAATGTGTGCAGATGAAAGGCACAACAGAATGTTTTTCTGTGCAGGGCTTCACTACACTCTTTCCTCTGCTTTCCCCCCCCCCCGTCTGCTGAAAGGACGTGCTGTCGGTAGCACGAGAGACTCCAAACAGGCACAACTTGTAAACAATGCTAAGGGCCAATTTTCAGTCAGACAAATGCCTAATCCTGCCCGGAGCTGCGCGAGAGCTCCTCATAAATATTTCATCGACTGTATTCATGTTTTTGAAGAAAAGAAAAAAGAAGCAGGTAGCGATGGCCTACGGTGGCCTCCATCACAGTGACAGCTCCCTGGTATGGTGTCACTGTATGAGAACGGGCCAAGAGTAACGCAGCAGAATATATGAAGGCTAACTGATACGGGCGGCATCCGTGCATGTGCCCAGAATATTCCCCACCAGCGGCCCACTGGGATAAGCAGCCTGGGTTAAATACTCAGGTAGGGACAAATGACATTCATTTATCGGTTGGATAAAACGGTGGAAAAATACATCATACTAAAAAACTAAGTGTGCTTGTGTTTGAGCGTGTAATGTAGACACCAGGGGCAGGGCAATGAAGAGGTGGGTCACCCCCATAGCGCTTTCACAACAACGGAGGCTTATGCATGTGCTTTATCCAGTCATGTTCCTCAGACTCTCATCCGAACGGTATGAGAGTGTTCTATGTCAACCGAAAGCTTTTAAGAAAATATTCTGATATCGACTGAAGGCGTGTAAATGTCTCTCTACACGGGACACAAAGACAGGCTTTCTGGACCCAAAATACGCACCTCCAAAACAACCCTGTGGGTTCATGGGAAAGCTTCAGGTGAAGATTTGGGGAGCTCAATTACACGAGACTAATCATTATAATAAATAACTTACAATGTCAATATTTGAGTATATTCATTTCTTGGGGGTTTACATTTTCTTTAATTGCCGTTGTGAAAGTTTTCACCCAGGCTCTGGCAACCCGCCGAGCTGTGCTGAGCCAATGGATGCTAGTGTGTTGAGTTGGAATGCAGGAGTAGGCCTCGCTCCTCCCCTTCCTCCACAGAAGACCAACTGCTCAGGACAGTTGGTCTTCTGTGGCTTCAGAGGAACACAACAGCAGAGCTGTGGTGGGCCTCTGGCGCGGGAAGCATTCCCCTGCAGCTATGTGGCCCCTGACCAAGCCTCCCACCCGGGTGGTGAGAATCCCGCACCGCAGCATTCAGGGTCGCTCTGCGGCTCCCTCAAGCCCACGGCAGAAAGCTTCATCTCTGCCCCATCCTCACTGGGCCTCCAGAAAATCAGGCATCCACAGACGGAAGGAAAAATTTCTATATCTGAGGTTTGTTTTTAATCTAAAAGCTAATATTGTGACACTCGGGTTGCCAAGAACACACTCCCCACGTAGCCCAGAACGAATCGCGTGTCATGCTGAGGTTAGCAGTGCCTGCTGCCACCAAGCCCTCAGGACAGGGAAGAAAGACTTGCTCCCTCACTGGTATGGTGGCCAACGCTGGTACTGCACCCAAAAATGCCGATTGATGGCCGACAAAACACACGCCTCTAAAATGATTTTAAACGTTCCTTGAATGCCACACAAACCATTCATTATATTTTGAAATTTGCTGCTAGTGAGTTTGATTTTTTTTGTAGATACAGAACACATTGTTTCATTCTAAACTGGAAGACGAGTAGCTGCTCCCATGGTGTGGCTATAGCTAAATATTAGGTTGTAGGTCCCCCAACCGACATTCTGCAAATTCCAAAGATGCTAAAGCTAACATTTGACTTTAGTCTATGGAGTGGTGCAACACAGTGCTGCGTTTGACAAAAGCAGGCTCTCGGTAAGACATAGGGAAGAAGAAGAGCAACACAGTAGGGACAGGTAAGAACGTAATACAAACAAGCGATTAGCTTGTTAAATATGCTATATGCCTTGAAGGTGCAGAATGCAGCTTTTGGAGAGTTGAGCAATATTGACTGCTAACTTAATAATAGCCTGTGATTCAAAGTGTAAGTATTTTTAAAAGCATCTGGCCGTCAAATCTGCTCTTAACTTTGGTTTATGCAAACAGTCATGTTCAGGTGTATTCATAAATAACATGGAACCTGAGACAATTCGAACATTGATCAGATCCCTGAAAATAGATACGAGGAGGAAGGGACTGGGGACACAAGAAGACAACTGGGACAATCCACTTATGACTTGTTTTGCTGCTTTAGTGCCTTTTAGCCTAACTTCCTCTCGAGTCCAGTGCCATCTGTTTTGACAGACTGGCAGGCTGAAACTGTTGGTCAACATTAGTCGAGGCTCCATTAGTCATTCCACGGTAGGTCTTCCGTCACATACTTCCATGGGCTAATTTGCATTTTGAGTGTGAAATCGTGTCAATGCACTTTATATAAACGGATCAGTTCTACATGTGTTCCTGAAACCAGCAGCCTTCAAGATGTTTCTACAGCGAACGGGGCTTCCTCAGCTGATAAGAGCTTGCGTCCGGACCCCGACCCACACACACACACACACACACATATACACACACAAAAAGGTGAGGGCTGGCTAATATGGGAAGCAGAATGCCAGCTGGGTGATTGTGCTAAGCGCGTCAGTCGAGAGATTCAGGCGAGAGATTCATCTGGTGAACTGTATTGGAACTGACTTTTGGCCCCGAGAGCTTCTGTCAAGAGGAGACCAGTAGAGTCAGTTCTGCTCTCCCAGAAGCCCTAGAGTGAAGCTGCTGCTGTGTAACGTGGCTCTTTGACACGCTAGTTCTGTAGAGTCTTAAGTCTCTACATCTGCTCTGACTACGGACACGTCGCTCCACTTTCTCCCTGTTACCACACAGACACAGCCATGGCAGATTGTGAAGGGAAGATGACAGGGTCTCCACAGCTCAAGACATGCATGATTCCCCCCCCTCCACACACACACACAGCCTAGAGATGGCTGAGGCTGAGAGAGAGAGAGAGAAACAAACAAACCGGAGACGCACTCCTCCAGCAAGACGATGTCCTCCCTGTGTGTGTGTGTGAGGTGGTTGGGGGGGGGGGGGGGTTGGCAGTGCCAGGGTCTGTACCAGCCTGTGTCAGCCTCTCCACAACCACGGATACAAATGACCGAGCCATCACACACACAAATGCCAAAGTGTGTTTTGACACTACGTTTTCTTTCATCAGCACAACTCTACAGTGTGTGCCTTATAATTCCGCTTATTCACACCGTGACCATATCATAAACATACACCAACAACGCTGAAATATTTGCCTAAGTAAAAATAAAGTAATGCATGGCGTTGTGAAAGTTGCATAAAAGGACACGCTATTTATCTCTCTCTCTCTATCTCTCTCTCTCTCCCATTCAAAACTGTCTTGAAAAACAGGCAGTCGCCTGTCATATAATTTTCTTCCCTTATCACTGCCTGCTTTGTAATATTTTCATTTCATTTCAATATTGCCACATCTCTTTTTCACCGCAGTCCTTTAGGAATTCAGAAAGGAACCGATTAATTCTGCTCTTTTGAGTCCAGAGGTTTATAAGGTCAGGAAATGCAGCTGTGTGCTTCTAAACAGATAATGGCTGTGGCAGCCATGCTGATAAGGAAGTATGATTTTTCAAACGTTAATTAGGTCCCCCATTGCGGATGAAAGCTACAATACTCTTGTGGCCCTGAGCGATGCTTGAGGAAATGCACCGAGCCTTGAAGCCTTGAGGCCGTCTTCAACACATCGCTGTGTTAAGACGGCCGGTTGCATCCCCCTCTCAGAACACTAGCGGGGACGGGGTTCGCGCTGCGGCAAGCAAATCATTTCACTTAATGACTCCTCATGAGCAGGGCGCCGCGAAACAAGCTAATTAGAGAGCCCACCGAGGCGAGCTGGAGTCCGGCTTGACTCTCGGTGTTGTTGCGTTTCCTCCAAAGAGGCAGGCTTTCAGCTGAGCAGCATGCGAGACCCACTCTGCGCTCTCTGAAAGTGTGTGCGACGCCCAAAGCCTCCATGTCCTCGAAAGGCCTGTCCAGCCCACGTTTTCTAGCCTTCCTGGGGGGGGGGGGTTACGTCCCCCTCCTCATCGCTGGGATGAAGAGGCCCTGACCCAGGTGCTGATAGGGACAGCCAGGTAATGGAGCCATAATGGGCTTTTAACAGGCTCCGCGGCTGATGGGTGCTGTTTGCCCTCCACGGCAGAGCCAGTGCAAACAGGAAGGGCAGCACGGAGCCAACCAGGCGCGCCGGGAACACCTGGAGTCACGGCGTTTCCCTGACGACAGCTCAAACAGAACAGGCCTCGCTAACCGCTGGCCAGCTGCCCAGAGAGCCCGCCAACACCGGATTAAGTGAGCCTGGCTGCAGCGAGCACAGCGTGTGTTGACCCAACCCACCGCAGCTTCCTTTAGAACACAAACTGATGCGATGTTTGTCTTTTGACCTCGTGCTGACAGAGCAGGGAAGCAGGTAAACAGTAATAGAAACAGAACTCCTTCATATATTGTGACGTAGGAGTTAAGAGATTTCAGGCAGGGTCTCCTAACATCCTCTAATGTAGACAGATGCTCACTGGCTTCAAACCCCCCCCCCCCCACACACACACACACGCGCACACACACACACAGTGAGGACAATCAATCTAAATCTAATTCCGTCTCTTCACATTGCAGGTACAGTGGAATCATCCTGCCGACACATAGGAAAGCCTCCGCCCACGAGAGATCTGCGGTCACACCACCTTGGATGATCCAAGCGGGCACCCACAGCCAAACCAATACCATACCAATTATTTGACTGCCACAGGGCCTCGACCCGACACAGAGACCCTCCACTAGTCTAATGGAGCTCTACTGATTCAGTCGTGCTATTTGAAAAGGTCAGGTCATTAAATCATTGCCGTGCGCTCGTCCCGGCTGGTTGGCTGGTCACTATAGATCTATAGCCGCATCATACGTTTTCCCCTTTAAAGGAACACTCCCCAACTACATCGCAGCACCTCTGGGCACCCAGCTTGTTTGAAGCTTGGCAACAGAGGACTGGTTTCATCAACCAGCACCCCCTCCCCACTCTTCTCCACGAGTGGGAAATTGCAGTCGGGATGGAGGAGTGTATCATTAAGGATACACCTAATCCGACAGTGTTAAGATCTGCTTTTAGGTGCGCCTGTGTGAGCCCTGCCTGCCTGGAGCTGACTAGGAACACTGCATGGGTTTTAACATGGAGGGATATCAGTTAGCCGAGCTGAAGGACTGAACAATCAGGTCTGTATCACTGGTACACACACACACCTCTAAAAAGGGGAAGAATGAATCAACACAATGTCAAAAGTTATATAGTGGAACTGAACACACACACACAAACACACACACACACACACCTTAATGCCCAACCTCACCAGCCCCCCACGCTCACTCACACCTGACAAGAGAGCCTTTTATTGACCAGGCTGTCAGAGGGATGAGAAAGATCAGAATTTCACTCCACACTTTTGCTTTCTTCCCCCGCTAGATGTGCTGAAAGCCTTTCGTTTTCATGTCTCTCCCTCCCCAGGGTGTGTCCAGCTAACAACAACAACACAAAACAGTTGTTTTCAGTAAAGCCAAACTCCTCTCATCAGTTGACGATAAAATAAAATAAACACAATTTCTTTGTCTTCACAGTGATCAGAATATAGGATGCGGAAATTGGAAATGCAATTGAATTTGTTCCATTTGTTTTGTCTGATATGGAGTTATTCGAAGAGTTCTGCAGTCTACAAAAATGCATAAACTGGAAAGTGTAAACCTTTATAAAATAAACTTTGGAGTCATCATTAAATGAGAAAAACACGTCCAACCTTGCCCCTTCAATCAGAATTTAATTACAGCTGATGTTAAACCATACCTGCCTAAATCATAGTTATATAAAACTTTAAATCTCAGCACTAAAAGTTGTCATTTCAGCTATTATGTCATCTCGTCTCACTAATCTAATGTGTTCTCAAGTCCCAGTGGACTTATAACTGCCTGCCAGCCCACAGACAGCATTACGCTTCGCATAGCAGACACCCCCGTCCTCGTCGGTAGAGTTTCAGGGTAACAAAAATAGTCATTTAGTAACTATTCTTCTACCGTTCATCTGTCAAATACATGATGCAAATATTCTCTGAGCAGAGCAACATCTCAGCACAATCCCTATGTTGAGACAGCGTAAATATTTTGTCATCGTGTCATGTGTCAGCGATCTCTGCTGTCATTTCAGCGTGGGAAGAAAGAGGCGTCCAGATTCCTGAGATAGTTGCTTTGTGCCAACATGTACTGAACTACACTTCAGAAAGAGTTTATGGCTCTGGTGATTTTCCATACATCCACACCTCGCCACAGCGAGTCCCGACACCACCTTTTGAGCTGGTAAATCATGAAACCCTTTTCTTGTAGAATGGCTACATCAGTATTTTGTTGTTATCTGCAGTTGTGGCCTCCTTTAAAAAAGGAAGCCAATGTGCTGCTGTGCATCTATATACTGTACATACTGCAGGACAAATACACACAGACTATGGGCTCCAGTTTCTGGACGGCGCTAGGCCGGTGAGAGCGCAAATGCAGATGTAGTGACAATTTAGTTGGGCGCAAGGTGGCGCGTTCCTGGCTCGCCATGACATCGCTTGCACTGAAATGGGCGTGGGGGGCGCAGTAGAGGGTGTGTCAGTCAAAATCAGGTGGCGCAGTGCTAGTTTGGTGTCTAATAAAACCAAATATTGCGCTAGCGTCTCCTCCTGGTATGACCACGTCTTAGCGCAGACGCAGCCATTGAGTGGTAGTTTCCAGGCTTTAGGCGAAGGTGCAGTAAGCACAGACTTATCCAAAATCGCACACGCCACTTGTGTGTGTGTTATGTTGGCCTATTTTGTGAATAATTTAAGTAATGACTACTGTCCTTAATTTATTTATTTATTTATTTTTTTAAATCACAAAACAAAATATATGCATGTGTATCATTGTCTTCAAACATAAAAACGGTAAATGTGCTTCATTACGCATGGAAAACAACGTGATGACGAGGATTTAAATATTTCAATTAACCTTATTCAACCTGAAAGGATAAACTGATTGCTTAGGCTTATTGATCCGTGATCATAAACTATTTAAGCTGTCTTGCTGTGTTCATAGAATGTGCAGAAAAGACATTCGCTGTCCATTACAAATAGGCAGTTCGCCATTACGTGCGAGTTTAAAGAAAATTAGAAGAGATGAGTTGATTAACCGTAATTCCGCTGTGAACCTGCGCCATGCACCTCCGCTTGCGTCTTGACCCGGAAACAAGGGCCCTATAACATATTAATGAGGTTTTAAAAGAGACATCTTACCGAACACTTCATCTTGGGACTCCAGGTCTGGTTTGACATCTTTCTGGGCCATGCTGGGTTCTGGTGATGGTGTCTTCAACACACACACGATGAGGTGCCATGGCAACAGAGAGAGACAGACAGAAAGAGAAAGGAGAGGAGTGAAAATACAGAAACAACGAGAAACCCTTTTCATTCTTTCATCGTAAAAGCATTGCTTTGTGTGTCAACAGTGGTTCATCAGCAGGGTTAAACTTCAGTTCAGACTTTGCATGTGTAGAGACTTATTGCGGCCCGTTTTACTGTGTAAACTGTTCACGGCATTGCTGTATACAAAAAACAAAAAACAAAAAAATAAAATAAAATATATATATATATATAAATATAAATAATGTAATATATATTAAATGTAAAGTAACAGAATAAGGTGACTGTTGGGATAAAGCGAGTGTGTGCAGTGTATACAGAGAGTAGCCCGGTCAGCTGTTTACCTGTGTCACAGCTGTGTATTATTGTTTATTATGTACACACTTCCGATAACATGTACTGTGTGATTGTATTTGTACATGTCTGCTGAAGCCAATACAGTCAGATTCAACAAGCGTTCACTTCAGACATCATTTATTTTGCCCTGCAGAACAAAAACGATATGAAACAAAACAAAAAAACTAAGCAAAACCTTTGGAAAATTCCATTAGCTTTCTGCTAGCAGGATGATTATACCAGAAGCTTTTATTTGTCCATTTTTCATTAGCAATCACAGGAGGGTTTTAAGAAAACTAGAAAACACCCAACAGAGAACTAAGCACTGTTTTTCATGGGCCTTCTGCAGTTAACAGAATGGAATCTCAGCGTTGTACAGGAGACACTAAGAAAATGATGAATTAAATTCACCAGGCAGTGGAGGGAGACTTGACAAACGCAAATGTAAACTCCCCTGAACCATAATTAAGTCTCAGTACTAGCTATCTGTTTAATGTACATCTAATACACGAATACATGTGTTATAGGCCTCATGTGTAGGGAGGATGTCGTGGGTTCGAGCCCCAGAGTTGGTCTACTTGTAAGCATCCTCGAGCCTTGAGCAAGGTGCCTAACCCCCACCAGCTACCATGCAACTTCAAGTCGCTTTGGATAAAAGCGTCGGCTAAATGACCAAATTGTAAATTGAGTTTCAACTGAGAGAAGAGAAGTTCTGTCTGACTTAATGCGATCAGGGAGCACAGAGCGTAGTTCTTTTGCACTCCTGGTTCCAGTGCTTGTGATTGCTTCATCAGCCTCCCCCCCGTCAGAGACGGGAGTCGAGCGAACGCGGAGACAAAATCTCACCTTCTCAGAACCGGCTAAACGGCACTCAGCACAGGACTGTATGAGAGCACTTGAGTGGAAGATGGAAGTCTGTCACCAGCTTATGCGGCCTTCTCCAGACGCACGTGCTAACACACCGAGCTCACGGCCGTATCACCCAGCAGAGACGCCGTCAGATATCTTTAGCCTTCAGATGGTACAAATTATCCACCAACAATGACTGTTCACAACCTCCAATACAGAGTCAACATCATTTTCATCCACTAAACTAGACGGTGCCACGGGGAACATATGGCAGCACGCTGAATCATACTAATGAAGAACATGGGAAGACAGAAAGGTGTTGGCGTTCTTTTCATTATATTGACAAGTCTTGTGTGACTGTGTGCCTCAACGGGTCTCTCCGGGGGAGGTGGTCTGATGCCATGCCTTTTAGGAGTCCTGTTAGCCTGGCTAAAGAACAGGTACATGGCAATGGGATTCAGGAAGTCACAGAGAGACGAGATCGATAGGGGGCAGGATAGTCTAGCGATCTGGGTGTTGGACTCCCAGCCAGAAAGTCGTGGGTTCGAGCCCCAGAGTTGGCCTACCTATAAGCATCCTTGAGCAAGAT
>JAOEHI010051235.1:0-19104 GCA_025447815.1 Percopsis transmontana | reverse complement strand
AGACATCTTTATAGATATCTATTTGGTATAATATCTCTCTCTCTCTCTTTCTGTCTCTCTTTCTCTCTCTCTCTCTCTCTCTCTCTCTCTCTCTCTCTCTCTCTCTCTCTCTCTCTCTCTCTCTGGTGTCGATACAAGGATTGTGTCTAAATGTGTGTGTTCGTCTAGCAGTATTGGACCTGTTTGTAATACAGAACGCCCCATGTCTTCTTCACCCCGTCTCTATGGAGTGTTGTCTAGGGATGTGTGTGTGTGTGTGGGTGGGTGTGTGTGCGCGCGCGTTATCTGCAGACCGATTTTGACCAATTCCTAAAAATAAAGATTAGCTTTGAGGCGGCGGGCCGGCACGAGAATTCCTCCTGGGCTGAAGCGGGCCCGCTTCTCACACAGTGCCTCGACAAATGAAGGGGAGGGGGGGGCGGGGGGGGAGGGGGGGGTGGATGGATGGAGGAGTGTAGTGTTTTTATTTTATTTAATCCACTTAAATTCATTTCCTAGTATACCTCCCCTCCCTCCCCCTCTTCACCTATGTTGCTGTTGGGTACGTGCGGAGGTAGGGTGACAGAAGTAGGGTGACGGCTTTAGTACAAACCCCACGCACGTGTCAATGTTACCTTCACATGTCACGGAGGGGAGGGGAGGGGTTGAAGGGTCTGTGAAGGACGGTCGGGATTTCTGGAGTTTACAACCTTATGATATTGTGTCCATCCCTACACGCACACGCACACGCACACACACACGCGCACACACACGTGCCCATGTTCTGTGATGGTGGACTGGTCTAATCCATTAATCTAGATTAGTCCACAGTTAAGGTCCTTCATCAAACCCAGTCAACTGGCTGATGGCACGGCTCTTATTACAAATTCCTCTCTACCGCTAGCCTCTACCGCTAGCCTCTACACACACACACACAGAGGAGGGGGGGGGGGGAGTCGTCAAAGCTGGACAGTGCAGGGTTCTAGCCGGTTTCGGCGTGATCAGTAAGAGGGCACGCTCAGTAAGAGGGCACGCTCAGCTGCGTAAAATGAGGAAAATGCAGCATCACGTTTGAGCCCTTGAACACGAGCAGCGCTTCAGCCCCTCGGGGGGGGGGGGGCAGTGTGGTTAAATCTGGATCAGCCTCAACACCCCCCCAGCGGCAGAATTTACCTGACAGCTGTAAAGACCGCCACTTATTTGGCTTCTAAACGTGACGGTGCGGTCAGACGTATCACTGTCAGTCCTCCTGCGTCAGAAGATGTTTATTGGGAATATTTCAACTTTTGTTTTTCTCTCTCTACTGCTTCTCTCCTAAACTCGGCACATTCCACGACAGCTGACCGAAACCTCCCCTTTCCTCTCTCATCCCCTCTCACACACACACACACACGGCGACTTAGCATAAAACAAAATCGGTGAATATCTCCTCTTTCTGCTGGCCTCGTGTTTCACACCGGATCACCCGGGGGCTAAAAGAAAAAACAGACTGATATCTCCGGCGGGATCTAAAAGATCAAAATCCTCGTCTCTCACAGGCTCGAGGGGGGAGCAGATCTCCCTCATTTCTCCTCTAGAGGCTATTTTGAATAGACCCCCCCAACCTCCCCACCCACCCTCTCCAGCCGCTGTAACTGAGAGGCGCAACCAAGAAAGAGCCACTCACCTCAGACTGTGAATCACTGACGCAAAGCACAAGGTAGCCCAGATCCCCGGTCCCGCCTGTGCATGTCCGTTCCCGGTGAGGATTGGAGGCTAGCCAGGAGCCGAGGCTATGCCATGGCAGAAGTTGGGGGGGGGGGGGTGGACGGGCGGGCAGCGGTGCGCGGAACGGACCAGGCGCGGCACGAGTTCAGCGGAGTTGTCGCTCAGCGGCTCCGCTCCTCCGGATCCAGTGGCGCCAGATTCCCCTCTCTCGGCCCCAGTCAGAGTCGACGCGCTTCCGCCCCCCCCCCCCCTCTCCCTCCCTCCCTCCCTCCCCACCCACCCACCCACCCCCACCCGCCCTCCCTCTATTTCCCCAGCCGCTCCGCTCTCCTCTCCTCTCCTCCGTCCGCGTCGCGGCGGCCAGGGGCTCTCGCTCTCTCTTGTGCACGCACAGCACACACACGCGCTCGGAACAGCGAGCACGCTCACATCCGAGCTAGGGCTTAACTCCGGGCGCCACGGCAACAGAGGAAACGTAGAATATCTCCATGCCGTTGCCGCTGTTCTCCCCTCTCTCTCTCTCTCTCTCTCTCTCTCTCTCTGTCTCTCTGTCTCTCTGTCTCTCCTCTCCTCCTGTGTGTGTGTGTGTATGTGTGTGTGTGTGTGTGTGTGTGTAGAAGAGAGAGAGATTGAAAGGGGAGGGAGCTCTTGGAGGTGGGAGCAGAGAGAGGGAGAGAGAGAGAGAGAGAGAGGGAGAGGGAGAGATATATGTGGGGGACGGTGGAGAAAGTCCAGCTCTGGTTTCGGCGCTACATCTGGCAGGCTCATCTCATCATTAGCTCAGCGCAACACCAACGGTGACCCTCGTCGCCACGGAGACCAATACACACATACAGAGTAGTTTCACTCCCCCCTGTCAGCAACCTGAGGAACTAGACGGAGCCTTTAATTGGAAGCGGGGTGTGTGTGTGTGTGTGTGTGTGTGTGTGAGAGAACAAACGCACTGAGAGGGATATTGTGTGTGTGTGTGTGTGTGTGTAAAGATCAATAGGGACAGTGATAGTGTGTCAGCTGTGCACTCTTGCCAGGGTCCTCTTGATTCACTTTATTTATTTATTTTAAATTGACCTTTTATTATTCCATTTGTATTGCTGTGCGTCTCAGTGCGTGTCTCGCGTATCTTCTGCCCTGAGAGTTTCATTGTGAGCCCGTTCACCGTCGGCAGTCTCCATCTCTCACTTGTGTGCGTGTGTGTGTGTGTGTGCGTGTGTGTGTGTGTGCGTGTGTGTGTGTGTGTGTGTGCGCGCGCGTGCGCGCTGTTACAAGCCAGGAAACCACGTGTTGTCATGCGGAGAAAGTGGCGTTGGTGGAGACGTGCACACCTGGTTACCTTACACGTGTGTGTATTTGCTACTTACACTATACCCACCGTGATTAAACAGTTGGTCTTCAGCATCAAACTGCTGCTCATTACTGATGAGGTAACATGATACGCTGAAAGAGGTGCCATACTGTGATGGACACGGTATGACGCGTCATGGTTGTCAAGGAGCACTAGGGACGGCATTTTAAAGTATTTTCTTTTTCCCCAACTAAAATGAAAGGACCAAGCCTTAAACCGTCATCAACGTCAAGAGAACATATACAATGTATTATGTAATACAATCGGAAAATATAACATTATACCAAAGCAGATTAACAGGAGGGAGGCTGTTTAAGGCATGAAAGTTATTCTAAAGGAGGGAACTGCAATGTTTTAAAGTGAGCGAAATAAATCCGTCATCTTGTTTACCTCTCTCTTACACACACATCTCTGAGCCCCTCGTGAGCGTGTGAATTACAGAAAGTTTTGTTCTTGCTTCGTCCCCGCCTCAACTCATATTGCTCGCCTACGAGGTGACATGGTGTATCCCTGCCGCTTGGCTGACTGCATCTTCAAGGTGTAGAAGTTTACACTCGAGCCACAAATGTGTTTTTGATAAGATACTACTTCACAGATGCCTGTTTGACACTAAGGCGGATGTCAGACTCACCCATTGGGTCGTTAAATAGGTTTACATGTGCATATTCAAGCTTCAAAAAGCAGGTTTATTTGTCAAGTACATATTTCAAAGCAGTAACCGTGAATGGTAATAAAATGGTAATAAAAATGTAACACGTAATCATCACAGTATAACACCAAGTTCAGGGATATCAATCTGTCCAGTTGTGAATCAATGTCACCTGTTTTGGTGCAAATGAAAGTGACAACAGGTGCAGTGGAGAGGCAATAGCAAGATAACACCCAAAAAGGGAATGGTTTTGCAGGTGGTGGCCACAGACAATTGCTCTCTCTTCATCCTTCCCGACTGATTCTCTAGTTTTGCGTTATGCTAGTGTCTTTGTCACAACTGGTAGCATGAGGCGGTACCTGCAGCCCATTCAGGTTGCACAGGCAGTCCAGCTCCTCGAGGATGGCACATCCATATGTGCCGTCGCAAGAAGTTTTGCTGTGTCTCCCAGTGCAGCCTCAAGAGCATGGAGGAGAGTACAAAGTACTCAAATTTGGAGTAGTGACATATTACCTGTGTGTCCAAATACATGTTGTCATTGGCCTGAGGCACCACTCACCTGTTGTTTAGAGTGTCAGGGTTTATAACCTTGCTGGAGTTTTTTTTAATTTGTTTATTTTTTAGTGGAGTGAGTTATGGGATGTTTTTGCCAAGGCAAACGGGTGGCTAGGCCTGTAGCGACGAGGGAGTAACTGCAGTGACCCTCGGGGGACATAACGCACACACACAGAGCCCCAGCGTTGGAAAAAGTACTGCATACTCCATACTTGAGTAAAAGTAAGGATACCTTTGCTGAAAATGACTAGAGTAGAAGTGATAGTCACATTATAATACAACTTGAATAAAAGTCTGGTATCGGGTATCACATACACAGCCTCAGACATGCCTGCCTGACTTAACAAATTAGTTTGAACCTGCTGAATCCCAGATGTTGTGTGCAACATTTATTTAAGCCCCTTTAGCAGCTCAGTAGTTGCCTCCCTCCACTAAGACTTCATCCTTATAATGGATATGAAGTCTGTTGAAGTTGTCTGTATTTTGATCTACAGTATCTGTCTATCTGTCAATCGAAAGATGAAGCTATCAATATTAGCCTGACCTTATAGCTCAAGTGACCTTACAGCATTGATGTTTCTGGGCTCTGTTTGCCTCTAAGTATCTTAAACCACAAACTCTAAAGACTTTTTGAAATAAAAATAGCATAGCATAGCATAAATCCTTTTATCTCTACAAAAGAAAGAGAAAATATAGGACATATACAGCCTGTAATATATTGTGGGCCCATGGGAATCTTGCAATATGCCTCTATATTTTTTGGCACATATTGGAGATAAAACATGGACACTGATTTATGAGTCTTCATGTTTTTATGTTAAAAATTAAAGTTGTAGAGCTTGTGGCTTCGTGGCATATTCGATGTGTGACGTTGCTGGTCAATATTCGACAGATATTTTCTGTCCGTGGCCTTTCTAGTGCGGATGCAAATCATCAATTCACGTCCCATTCTTGTGAACACGATATCTCAAGAACACCTTGAGGGAATATCTTCACATTTGGCACAACCGTTCACTTGGAGTCAAAGATGAACTGATTCAATTTTGGTGGTCAAAGGTCAAGGTCGCTGTGACCTCATGTACGTCCCATTCTCGTGAACGTGATATCTCAAGAAGGCCTTGAGGAAATTTCTTCAAACATAAAAATGTATGTAGACTGAAACTGACGTGGTTCGTGGAGGCATACAACCGCGGGGTGTTAATTCTAGTTAAAGGGTATATTTAGTATTGCCAGCTCTCTGTTTCTCTTTAGAAATGTCACTAATAGTCATATTTTCTGGTTCTTCCCAGGCATGACTCCCTGCAGTACAAACTGTTTCTGACCTTTCGTTGATAACACTTCTGTGGTCAATTAGACAGTAAGACGTGCCAGCACATTATTGACTTGTACATCACCCTCATCCTCCCCAGAAATACAGTAGCTACTGTATGTTATCTGGGCAGTGGGCACCAATGTCTGTTTTCTTTCCACTAAATGATGAACGGTTGACGTCTGGTGTTGGACAAATGGATACACAAGACATATTGACTCAGTGGAATTCTCTGTCTAACCTTTGACCTTTTTGGAGGGAAAATGTTCTCGCTTGTCGAATCCTGTCTGGTAAGTCTGTTTGAAGGTTTGGTGCCTGGGTGCATTCTGGGCACGTTTACCTTTGTGTATCCTGCGCTGTTGAAAAAGATGTTGGAATACACCGTACCAAATGTGTGAGCCGATGAAAATAAGACGTGAAGGGTTTCTGAAGGCTTCCAACATGCCTACCATTGCCCTGTGTGTGTCCCATAATATTGGAGCCAAGCGGGCAAGCTGTTGAAGCCAGCCGTGGTGGCCAAGTAACCCTCTGTGTGTGTCAGCTCTGCCTCCCCACCTGCCACAGGCCACTGTGATATGTGCTGAGTGCTTGCCCCCTCCAAGAACTGCTCTGATAGAGCCCTGCATCTGTACGTTAAAGTGAAGTGTGTTTGTTTGTGTGTCTGTATTCGGGTGTGTTTTAGCACAGCAATTGTCAAATGTTTTTGACCCTCCATTTACTGCTCATACACACAAATGCACATTGGACACAACTGGACAGAAATACATCCACCATATCCTCCATGATTTCTAAATCATCTCAGGGCCTATCATAGGCCCATGATCGCACACGATCGCTCACAAACACAGCCACTGTGTTTGCAGAGTAAGGACTATGGTAGAAGGCTACCCTGCAGTACACATATTCAGACATACGTTGTTTTGTTGTCCAATAGCGGTTATTTAATCTGTGTGCTTACACAAAGAAATAATGCCATTTCATCCTTCTCTTTCAATTCGGCTCATGGAGTCAACTCTGTGGTGGTTTTCTTTAAAATTCCTGCTCGAATTATATCCTTTCAGCTTTCTGAAACTGAGGAGACCAATTGAAAGAGAATATAAAGCCCAGCCCATTATACTATACTTAACCCAAGTGGGTTTCTGTGTCCATACCATACATGGGCGGTTCTCAAATGTTGGACCGGAGATTAGATGTACCACCATTCATTTCAAAATCATTGAAGTCATTTGACGGCCTTCTCAAAAGCATGTTGAGAACCACTCCCATAAAACACAGCATGATCCTCCTTGCGAATTGGAAATACGTGCGGTTTTCCTTTTGTAACGAGTAGATTTCGTTCATCATCTGACCTCAGCCAATAGCAGGGAGGAGAGCAACAGAAAGAGGGATTGTTTGTTTTCTTCATTCTCTCCGCGCTCTCCAGTCCTCTGCCATTCCTCTTCACCAGGGGCAGATTGAGGCGCCCACCCCTCCATGCGTTCATCTGGAGGCCTGAGTGCTGTGTCCCCATTGGGCTAATTAAAGCCTTAAAAACAATGCTCTGTTCTTAGAGCACCCCTTCACAACTAGAGCAAACCCCCTCCCTGCTGCCAGGACCCAAAGTGAGATGAATTATCTGAGAGAGGAGAGGACTGGTGAGAGGACTGTGATGGATCAGAGCCTGCCTCCTAATCACTGCTTTTCATTTCCGCTCAAGATTTTGCCTCACGTTCCGAAAGGCGAGACGGCGTGATAGATCCTGCTGATGAATTGTCAGTATCCTGTTGTTGTTGCCCTGCTTAAGTAACGGCTTCGGTAGATAAATCAGTTGAGATTGATAATGGCTCGATTGCAAGCCATTATACAGGTATTTGTCTTCGCTGCGTTTTCAGAGTCTGTTATATCCTGTCTTCTATTCCATCTGACTGCAGGTGCCTCATTATATACAATGACATCTGCTTACAATGGAGTGATACAGGCGCCGACAATGACAGGGAACTAGTTTGTCTTTTGTATTGTTTATACAGCGTTCTGGGCTCATTATGAGCTCTGGAGCTCTTGATAGTTTTAATCTTTTAAGTCAATTAATTTGCCACTCGTGCCTCTGGCTAGGAGAGGCGAGTCACGTCTTGCAGCGGGCCTTCGCACAGCCGCAGCAGGCAGACAATGAACTAATTCTCTCTCCTCGACTACTGGCCTCCGTGGCAGCTGAGTGTCAGGTGCCTCTGTCGCCCACACCTAAATCAGAATTGATAGGCCTGTGTGACGTTTGAAAGGGAGAGACTACCCCCACCCCCTCCCCGGGTAGCCTTCTCTTTCTAGTCTGTTGTATTTGATTTCCTCCCGTCCTCTTTAAAAAAAAATAAAAAAAAGAGGTGGGGGTGGTCACCATGGTAACGTGATCGTCGGCTCCATCACGATGATAAAAGCGAGGAGCCGAGCTGTAAGAGGACAGACCGGCCTTCTGAGGCCTCCGGGCTTCGCGCCGCACACACCGCCGGACTTGCGACACCGAAACACCGGCGTACAGCGTTGCCCCAGCACACGCCAGGCTTAAGAGAGCCAGAAGGACGATATCTCAACTTTCCAATTAGCCATCTCTGCTGTCTCTCTTTACACGTCTGTTTTTGCATGTGCCTTAACAGCTGTTACGGCATGTGTTCCTGTTCCGCTTTTAGATCTTAATTGCGACACATTGAGAGGTCTTTATCTGTTTCTTGGAGAAGATTCTCTGTCCACATTTCCCAGTCGGCGAGTGCGCCAAGAAGAGGGAAGATGGGAGTTTGAATTTCTCTCCTTTTTATTTAATTTTCCATTAGGATATAGCGCTGTCAGGAGCTTGGCAGCACCATCGGCAAACAGTAAGATTCATTCAAGTCTAGCTGCAACACATTACTGAAATCAAATGAATGTAAAGGTTAGCCTGTTCTAGTTCACAGGCCCTGGTGGTACACAGAATTTGGTTTTAGGGAACAGAAAACGTGCCATAATCAGAATGCACTAGCTTTCACACTTCATCAGGCTGCTAACAATGTCGTATTGCTTGATCGAAGATTTGGAATGAAATGTAGAGGAATTAAACTGTACAGGCTACAGAATTAATTCTAACTTGCCTGTTGTAACAGTTCTCGCATTTGGGAATTTACAACTTAAATAGTTGGCTCCAAAGTCTCTATCTGCAACTATGTATACAGAGATGGAACAAACCAAAAAAAACATAGGATACCCTCCGGCAGATCTGTTTACTTTTGTCTAGCGTGGGCAGTGCAGTGATTCGGCCTAACAGCCACGAGGACTGTTACCTGACTCCGCTTATTAACTAAGTGACTGCCCAACATCAACTGAAATGCGTCTGCCAGCGCTCCAAATGAAATGAAGAAGGACAGGCTGGTCTTTCCCCTGACAGGTTCATGAGGTGCATTGCTACCGAGAGCTAAATACACATTCATTTGCCACTCCAACATGAACCCCCCGCCTCCACCAACCACCAACCCTTCCTTCAGCATTCTTAAGTTACCCCGCCACTGCCCCTCCCTCTCCCCACTCTATGCTTTATCAACCTGGCTATCACATAATTACATCCTTTGTTCACTGAGTAGGAAAACAAGAAATTAAACAAGTGGGCTCATGCACAGACGCCACTTCCTAATCAAGCTCTGCTTAATTGGCACGCATTCTCCAGCTGCAGTGCTGGGGAGCTGAGAGCAACCCGTCACCCAGCATACCCTCGCAGATGAAAGGGACTCGCGCTCGGCACGCTCGTATTCGAACATCGCCGTATGAATATACCATGAGGACACTGTCTGTTTGCACTGCCGAACAAGAGAAGCCAGGTGGAGGACCAGCACTACATAGCTCAAGACAACAGATAAAGTGGGGGGCGCGGTGAATAATTGACGTTTGCCTGGCAGATTGGCATTGGTGTGTTTTGCTCAATTATCTGCACCACATTCGTTCCAGTCAACTAGCGTTAGTATCGCCATGCTATATGAACTGTGGCCATGCATACCAAGACAGTAGGGGTGGGGAGGGGGGCAAGGGAGTATGTTGTGAGGGGTCACTATAGTCTCTGGTCTGTAACCGATGCTCGGGGCCCAATACCGGCTCAAGCAGAGGTTCTCCAGTGAAATTGTATGCTCCACACAAAACAGCCAATAGTGTTAGAACATATGACCCATCTCTGAGTCCTCGTTGTCCTACTTGAATCTATTTATTAAAGCTTGGGCAAGGAGAAACGCATGCAGCATGCAGTGTAGAATGTTTCTGAGGAAGATATTTATAATGCTGCACAAACGAGGCAAAAGAGGGAGGTCAAACACCCAATGATGGGGTGGAAAGGTTTCTTTCGGCCTGAGGCTGACAAGTCAGTCATGTGGGTGGATGGGAACTCCTAAGATGCTCTGTCTTTTGTAACCTTCCAGTATATAAATAACACTCCTTCATTCATGTCCAGAATTGCCCTTGTGATTGAGACCGCTATTACAAAATGTGGTTTGTTTTGAAATTCTAAGAGAGCGTGCCCCTCCTGAGTGCTGAGTGACTTGCATTCCTCTCAACTCCTTCCCTTACATGATGGCTTACACTATCTCTACCCCTCCCGCTACAGCCATGTTCAATTTCTTGTACAGTTGTTTCAAACATAAATACTGAGCTTACTATTTGATTGATTTGACTATTTATTGGCTTTGTTTAACTGAAATATGCATTATTAATAGCTTTTAAATAAATAATCTAAACCAGCAGTAGGGAAGATATTACACCCTGGTGAGGTTATTCTGATTCTGCATGAAATATTACATCAAACAGATGTTTATTAGCCTTCGCAATCTTACTAAATATTACCCTGTTTTTTACGTTTTGTGTAATATGGGAATATATACAGTCACTTCTGTAACGATTGTTTATCTAAAGTCTTATCAAACTTAAGACTTATTAATTTGGATGTGCTCTCATGCATTCTACGTCGATACTGTTTAACTTTTAATTAGTTTGCCTTATCTTTTATGTGTAATGTGTAATTAGTTATTTGAGGTTAAACTGCATGATACAGTGATGACAGAAAATCCGGAATTATTGACAAACGCATTGAATGAGTTATTGTAAATTCTATTATGTTTCCGTATCCATACTTCCTTGTGTCTAATAGTCTTGTTTATTGTGAATTATTGTGCTACTTCCTCCATGCTTTCTCTCTTCTTTTTTTATATTCTCTTTACTTTTTCTTTTGGTCTGACATAATGAGTGTCCCGACAGCTGTGTGAGTTACCACATACGTCATAACTTCTCAGGCGCACTGTAATTTCCTATTGATATCACAGTCGAGCGCTGGGTTATATAGCCACAATTCTGGTCGTGCCACAGCTTCTTTAAAAATAGACCACCTGCTGTCAAGACGGTGGCTTTTCTCCGGTGTCTTCCAGTCCCTTGCCCAGACAAGCCCCAGACACTTTTAGCAGCTATCAGCCACATCGCCAGCGTGGTTCTCAAGTGGCGGCGACGGCGTCTTTCTAGCCGTCCCCGCCGTCCGCTAGCTTTTCCCTTATCTGTTAGCAGCAGTACGCCCACTGCTTGCTAACCAGGCCCATGATGGAGCACTGTGAATTAAGGGCATGGGCTGAGGGACCTCACACACATTATAATCAGTGGAGACAAAGAGCCGAGGAGAGGCGGCGGGGGGGGGGGGTTGGGAGGTCAGCAGGTTAATGAGATCAGCCACTGAGTGCGGGTGTCTGCAGATTCTGGGAGGCCAGCGCACGCGGCAACCCTCAGATCCAATCACGGCGGCCGGTCACCTCTTCCGTCTGAACCGCCAGCGAGCCGCCGCTGTGTCGCATCCGCAAGCCTTCAATTTGAGCTTAAATGTGCGCTGATTGTGTGCTGAATGCCCGCGTCTCTTGTGTTCCCCTGTGGTCCGCAGGGCAGCTTTGTAGCGAGCATGACGGGCACGCTGAGACAGATGGACGACTACCACTACTCCCACCTGATCAGCACCTTTGGCAAGATGAGGAGCGACGTTGTGGTGAGCATATTGTTCCGTCCCACTGTGTATTCGAGGTTGACCTCCGAAGAACGCCTCTGGAAGCACATTCCTATGAAACAGCGATTGTAAGGCAAACGCATGCTTCATAGCTTGTGTGTGTCTATGCAAAAATACACATAAAACATCTGGAATGCATCTCACCAGGCCTATATACCAGTTGGTTTAAAAATATGATGTAACAAGTGACATAAACCACCATTATGAACACTCTATTGAGACATGACGCATATTTTTAATCCTTATAGAATATGTTTTACTGTCAGACACTAATGCAAGGTATTATCAATGTTAAACAGTTAAGTGTCCTTCCCTACTCAACTTGATATTGTAATATTTTAAATGCACTGAGTGGTGATGGGAGCCTCGACTGCTCCATGCAGTCAAGTTGTGGAGGAGGAATAAATCTGATGTTATGGATTTCGCTACTGAATAAATCCGCCCTCACAACACGATTCCTCTTGTTTCTGTTGCCAGATTAACATTCTGCTACTCTCGTCTGTTTATTTTAACCCTAACAAATGTTTTGCCATAGTAGACTGTAGTAGCGTAACTAGTTAAACACGTTGAAATCTATTCATAAGGGCTTGTTTTGGCATCACTTGTGGCACTTAATTTGTCTGGCCCAAAATGCAAAATCCTATTTGCAATTATGAAGAGCGTAAGATTAGTGTATATCTAGTCATTGGTTATTCAATTTGTATTATGTCCCCAGACATCCCCTAAGCCTGAATAGCAGTATTTGTGTGTGTTTTATTTAAATTTTTTAATGAAAGAGTTAATGAAATTGATGACAATGCAGTTTCTTAGAGAGGTGAGTGAGGGAACTACCCTGTTGCCATCTTGTTTAGCAATATACATGGTGCTTGTATCCGAAAGCCCTGTCTTTTGTAGGATAAGCGATCACTGTGATGAAGATGGCCCTTTTTCCCAGATTTATTGTTAGTAAAGCTGGCATGGGCCTTGCAACATTTCAGAACTGGCAGCAGCCCAAACAACTTATTGGCTTTGCAGTTTTCCCCCAAACAAGCTCCACACAGCACAGAAGCTATCCTGAAGTGAACCTCAACACCACAAAACGGATTAGCATTTGCCTTCACGTTTGAGGCATTGAGCTAACATGGTTATTCATGGTTAATCATGGTTCTTTTAAGCGATCATAAATTAGTCTTGAAACATTACGAGCAACCAATGGATTGGGGATTCACAGTTTAGCGTATTAATGAATCTTGATTATTTACCTTAAATTAAACGTATGTTGGACAGGACAGGGTAATGGGCTACATTAAATATTTATCACAGAGGTGATGTTTCCGCGTCTGCCGAAAGATAGCTGACTGCACAACAGCTGACTCAGCAGAAGTGCGATGAAGATGGCTGATAATGGCGCGCGCATCATTTGTGTGGAATTTAAAATGCGTTGTTACCTCGCGTAATGGTACGAGGGTTGTAATGTCCTTGTTCCACCCAGTGGGTGCGTTTACATTGCATTGGATTATCAAGCCCCGCTGTTTTATACGCAAATCACCTTGACCGGGGAGAGGGGAAAAAAACTAATCCAAAAAGCTAGTTTCTTGCCCACAAGGCTTAAAGCCAAACCCTGTCCCATTTCAGCTTGCCCTTTATCTCACAGATGGGAAGAATAACACAGTTTTCATTCTGAATGCTTCTCTCTCTCTCTCTCTCTCTTTTAGGATTTCCTAATGGAAACATTCATCATGTTTAAAGATCTCATTGGGAAAAATGTCTACCCGGCCGACTGGGTCATAATGAACATGATGCAGAATAAGTAAGTGTGCGAAACCCCTGGACTGCTTCGTTTCGCTCTTCTCGCACGCACACACGCACACACCATGCTGCTTTGATCTCCCTAAACTGTTGTTGCTAAGGAACGAACGTCAGAAGTGGGTAAGGACATTTTTCGAATGTTTTATTTTTTCTCTCTCTCTCTCTCTCTCTCTCTCTCCATGCAAATGTCGGCACAAGGCCTCTACAGTGCAGCAATCAGATGAGCAGGCAGTGCCCCTGCAAACAATCACATGAATTATAGATTGCTCGGGTGTACACCGCCTGCTAATCCTGAGATTATTCTCAGCATCCGCTCCACTTTGTGTTGCTCGCGCTGTTGCGACAGTCTTTTTGCGAAGAGCTTTGTCAGGTCAGACTCCTCGACATCGACTATATTCACATACTATTGAGACTGCGTGGATGTAAATGTAGTCCAGGAATTTCTCTGGAAGACTTTTCTGCTGCGCTCAGTATAGTGGAGCTTTATGTGGCGGCAAAATATTCCCATCTGAAAACCCCACATTTCTATTTTAAACAATTAAAGAATTACTTAGACGTTATCTGCTAGCCTTTAGAACCAGGGTAATGATTTCCAGTGTCTTCAGCGCTGTTTGCATGTGACTGAGTGATGCCGTTTCTGGTACACAACCTCTGCTACCCTGAGAGCAATTCGGCTCCCCCCGGTCCAGTGGAACATCATCACCTACAAACCTATTTGGTTAGAGACCACATTACTGTTTGATCTCTGCTTGGTGGCTGTAATCAGGCAGCTTATGATTGCGTCAAGCCCGGTTCCTATTGGAATTCACACCGCCGTCCCGTAAACACAGTCAGCCTCCTGGGCCAGAATTCACAAGATAGTGGGTGTAACTTTGCACTGAGAGCCCTGCCAGATCACACACACCCCCCCCCCCCCACAGCCCCCGCCATAGCCCTGGAGGTTGGGAATTTAGCATTTGTTCTGCCGGAAACAGAACTGTGTCGTGGAATACAAACAAACAGGTAGCACCATGCCTTCCCAGGTTGAACACGCATCTCTCTTACCTCATACATGGTCACATGGAGGACATTCTGTGGGATGCACGCACCTTAGTCAGGTAGCTACAGCACCGTAAATACCTCAACAGTCACAGACTATTGGTCATGTTTTCAAATCCCTCGCTTTAATAGAATATATGAGACGGCGCAGAGATTAATTTTGTATTCCAGTCAACGCGCTCAGCCAGTTACCGGAGTTAAATATTTCAGCTCGATGAAAAACAAGCCTGTCAAAGTCTGACTTATTTCAGTCTTTATGCTTGAGTCCGTTTGAATACTGCAGGTGTCACCTGTCTGACAAATAAACACACCTCCTATATTTGTTACCGTGTGTGACTGTGTGTGACTGTGTGGGTGGGTGCGTGTGCATTTGATTGGTGGTTCTGTACAGCCTCGTCGTCTTTAGCCAAGGTGACACGTCTATTCATTCTGCGTGAGCATCTTGCTTTCACTTGGATGTTCCTCGCATTAATCATTTTAAAAGCAGAGGTGGCTGAGCGTGCACAATCCCAGTCACTACTTGGTTCTGCCGAGTCACTAAGCAGACAAAGGAGAACTGCATATTGATACATCAGATAAACATGTAATAACTAGAGGAAACATTGGCTTAGTCATAAAATAGACGGAATAAAATAAGGAGTAAATAGGAACGTGCAATAATATTTATGAATACAAATGGAAGATGAATAAAAGGAGAAATAAAAACACAAGATAAGTGCCCAAGGAGTGAAATGGGGACGTGTGCACCCTACCCACAGTACACCAAAGTAATGGATTGTGGGACTGAAACCTAACTCAGATTTGCTAAACTCTGGTAGTCATTTATTCATTCATTTATTCATTAGTTAATCCACTATACAATAAGATGCTAGGTAGATGGATAGAAACTTTATTGATCCGAGGGAAATGTAGCCATCCAGTAGCTTTTACGACACATACAAAACACCAATGCACAGAAGAATAAAAGAATGAAGATGAATAAAAATACAACAGTGAAGTGCTAGTCTAGCCACCAGAACTACTAGAGATCTGTCACTATGATAAGAGTATGTGTAAATGCAAGGTCATTAACAGTGCAAAAATAACGATTACTGTAAATAATATAAAATACCAATTTTAGATAATATATCTACAAATTGTAGATAAATGTATATACAAATACAAATTGTGCGTAAAACTCACATAGCCAGTAACCAACAGTCCAGCAGCCTAATGACAGAATGCAGGTGAGCATGGGTAGCAACAGAGAGGCAGCATCACGCCTAACAGTCCATTGCAGCCCGTCATCGCTGGGAGGAGTTGAAAAAAGACTTTCTCAGTCTGTTAAGCATGACTGAGACAGCAGTCTGCCACTGAACATCCTCTGCCTAGCGAATGTGCTGTGCAGAGGACTGAGCATTCTCCATGGTGGATAACAGTTTATTTAGGGTCCTTCTCTCTGCCACTAACATAAGGGAATCCATCTCTGTGCCAACCACAGAGCCAGCCTGTCTAGCCGCATAGCATCCCTCTTCTTAGTGCTGCCTCCCCAGCTCACCACAGCATAGAACAGAACGCTGGCGACAACCGACTGGTAAAACATCAGCAGGAGTGTCTTGCAGATGGTAAAGGCCCCCAGCCTGCTCAGGATATAGAGCTGGCTCTGCCCCTTCCTGAAAGGAGTGTCAGCATTTGCTGACCAGTGCAGACTATTGTCCAGCTGCACCCCCAGGTACTCGTAGGTCCTGACCACCTACCTCCACATCGACCCCCTCAATGGAGACTGGTTGCAGATGGAGCCTGGTTCTCCGGAAGTCCACCACCATCTCCATGTCACAAAATCCTCCACCAGGCTCCAGTACTCTGTACTCTGTAGAAACACTGTAGGTCCCTAGAACTCCAAATTTACATCCATCCTTATTTTTCTTTATTATATTTTAAAGCTCAACTCAAAGGTGTGTCTCTAAGTGGCAGGGTAGAGAACAGTGCAAAACCTAAGAATGCTATTTGGGCCGAGTAGAAAGTACTGCAAGCCAACTTGGCGCTGAGGAAAGTTGTAATGCTGGTTCCAACTACAAGGGCAATTGCAGATATAAATTGGGAAGTGAACCTTTAAAAAAAAAAATCAATGTTTCTTATAAAGCATTACATTATAAAACCACATGACTCATGAAGCTGTTCAGCATCTGAATATCTCCCAGGTCCTTCGTTAAGCGTCGACGGACAGTCAACGCATATAGACAGCCGCCCACGGGGGCAGCTGAAGGTTCTTTAAAACCTCAATGTCTCCACATTGTGGTAGCGCCACTAATGAGATGGGCATTTGCAGCAGCAGCAGCAGCAGCAGAGCTCTTTAGCTCCCACTCTTTCCTATTCTCCACCCCTCACTTCTTACTATACGTCTTGCAGCCAGTAAACTGATTTCTGGGCTCTAATTGCCCCAGGGGGGCGGGAGCGTCAGGCCAGCTTAACCATTGACCGCCATTTACCCGGTGCCAGCTGTGCGTGCCTTAAGACAGCTATCAGCTAAGGATGCACACTTCCCGAAATGGCACGAACAAGTGTGAGTAATGTTTGTTCGCTAAGGTCATACTTGACTGAGAACTTGATCAATGTTTTTCCTGACAGTGATCTGTTAAGGGCTGTGATCATTTATTTCTCATGGGGAGCCTACAACAACCGCTATTTCAAAGCATGCTGCACAAACATGCCAAGGCTTGTGTGAAACATACTCTTGGATCTTGAGGGTTTCTCTTAGGCTTATCTCACATCACCCAGAGGATTCCGTCTTTGTTTAAAGCTTAAAATTAAAGAACCAAACGCATGAATCTTACTGATCATCGTAAAAGAACAGATGGGATGATTTAGCTTTGATGCCCTGTGTGAAGAAAATGTGTTTGAAGCATTAAGCATTCTCAACTTCTACACAACTTCTATTAACGCATGGCAATATGCTTTACAGAAACTTGGTTCTTATATGCAACATACGTTCTTGGTCTAGGTGACATTTTAGGTACACCTTGATTTTGAAGAGCATGTAAACTGAATTAACACAGGATGATGGGTTTGTTTAGGCTCTCTACTCACTGTCTGTTTTCTCCCTGGGAATTAATTTCCTTGTACCACTTTTATAATGAGCTAACAGCTGTTGGCTGATTTGTATAGTCAGCTAAATATGCTCGAGACCAGCTTTGGGCGGCAAACTTTTGAGGATCTGTGTGTTCCTCAAGCTTATGACCCATGATTTGCTGAATCACCGCATACTAATTGCAATCATAAGCCTCCGTTTACAAAACGGAGGCTCCCACTCAGTCTCAAACACCTTCTGTGACACTTTTACAACTTAGCTTAACGGACAAATTAGATTGTGATTTTTATTCTGATATTGAAAGAACCACGGTAATTAATGTTTATTCTACAGTATGAGCACCTCAATGAAAGTGTTGAGATATCATATTACCTAGTGTTTTAGGCAAAGTGCCCGCCTGTATAACATCAATTAACCACAGACAAATGTTGCATTACCAAATGTGTCCTTTTTTTTATATATTTTAAAATTGTATCAAATTTATTTAAAAATATATGCTCTTTTAGGAATGTGCTCGGCTCGTGTACAAGGTACATCCACCAACAAGTACCTTTTATATTCAGAAACAGCTCAACATTTTGGGACCATCTTTAAGTTAAATATAGGAATGAAGGTAACGTCAAACAACCTTCCTAAAAACAGTGAATTGCCACGGATGAATTCCAAACCTATTTTATCTCGACACTCCTAATTATGTGTAAGAATAGTTTGTTGGGAGATGAATGGGAGGCACTCAGCAATCCCTGCATGGCAGAGGATACGATGAAAGTAACCCATGCCATCAATCCCACACCAAGTCATTAGTACAGGGTTTCTGAATATTGTTGGCTGCTGTCTGCTGGCTAGAGTGCTTCCCTTGATTAATCCTGCACCTGTAGGGCAGGTCTTGAAGGCAGGGAGGAAGAGGGACTCAGTGAAGGAAATGATTGCCAATGAAGCTGCCATTCAGAGTGGCCTCACATGTGGGGGGGGAAAAGGCTATCGGAATATAATTATATCAGGCGTCGTCACTTGATATGCTTTTGTTTTAAAGAACAGCATATCAGTCTAGATTTTACCCTTTAATTATGGAATTTATGGGAGGTTCTTTTTTTACTGAGCTGCTTCTCAGGACTTTGTGGGCATGTGCAGACCCCACTTGATTGACATCTCCCCGGATTTGTTTTGTTGCACCTGATAGGGTGGACAACCGACACCTTTGTTATGATTGGATCTTATGAGTGTGAGGTCTGCAAATTTTCAGTGTAGCTCCGCCTATATTTAACCAGATAATGGAAAAAGGTTTTCTTTCTCATTTGGTAATTATTATTTTATTTATTTCCAAGTACTATAACATCTTCCAGTAGTCTGGCCTGTTCTTACTCAGTGAGACAGAGAGGTATGTGACATTTATGTGGGTCCTCTACCCTGCTGCCTCACTAATGTGGTGACAGTTTTGTCAGTTCTTCCCCTTGTCTGCTTGACGTCTGAAAACCGGAGCCCTGATTGGTAATTCTACTGTAACAAGATTAAGTCACAGCGTGGCACGGAAACCCTAGCAGAATCGTGTCATAGCAGCGTAATTAGTGATATAAAATTACATGCAGAGAGAGAGAGAGAGAGAGAGAGAGAGAGAGAGAGAGAGAGAGAGAGAGAGAGAGAGAGAGAGAGAGAG
>JAOEHI010051234.1:0-19104 GCA_025447815.1 Percopsis transmontana | reverse complement strand
TTAATTTTAATATTTTTTTTTTTATATTTTTATTTTTTTTTTAATTAAATTTTTAATATAAATTATTTTTTTTCTATAATTTTTTTTATTATTTATTTTTTTTTTTTAATTTTATAATTTTTTTATTTTTTTTCCCTTTTCAAACGCGACCCCCCCCCCCCCCCCCCAGAAATAGAAGGTTCCACTTTGAATTGCAGAAAACACTAGCCTAATAATCTACAAACAATAAACACCACTGCAAATGTTGTATTTATTAGAGCCAATAAAAGCTATTTAAAATGTTTACCCCCTCATTTTTCATCTCGTGGCTCCACCCCCCCTCCTCCGTAGCATTTTGCGACCTTCTGCAGGGCACATGTGACACGGCTGAACAGACATGATTGGATCCCAGTGAGAGAAAGTCACGATTGTTTTGATTTGCCCACGTTTGGAATCACAGAGGAATTTCCTCTTGAACGCACAGTGGGGGTACAGTGTATGTGGCAAATACATGTAGTAATACTAGCAGACACACTTTAGCATCAGAAATCATGATGACAGTAAATGTGTTACAGTAACAGAAGACAGCTGAATAGGATAGAACAGTGTGTCTGCAAAAATGTATCCTAAGTGAATAACACAACCACTTACTTGGCAAGAAAAATAAAGGATTTGACTGTGTGTGTGAGAGAGAGAGAGAGAGAGAGAGAGCACCACTGAAGCACTGTTGCATTAGAAAGAGGAAGTAGGATTAGCAGTTTGAATGAGGAATTGAGAGCAAAGCGATGGCCAGCCACACATACAGAGTGTTGGGAAAGAGCATGTTAAGTGTATCAGTCATAGAACACACACACACTGTGACGAAAAGGTGTGTGTGTTCTGTGGAAACCCTTTCTCTCTGTCCGTCTTTTTCTCATGCTTTATTATTTTGCTTTCTTCCATGCCAGAAAGAGACAGAGGAGTGTATTAATAGCATTGCTGTGCTGTGCTGTGCTGTGCTGTGCTGTGTGTGTGTGTGTGTGTGTGTGTGTATATTTAGCCTTGTGGGGTCTGGGCCCCCCCAGCTCAGCCCAGTCTGTTAGTTGGAAGAACATTGTGCATGAGTGGCATGCTGACTTGTAATCGCTCGGCTCTCCGCCGTCGGTGGACGTTAGCATTGTATGTACATTAGCATTGTATGTACCTTAGCATTGTATGTACGTTAGCATTGTGTGTAAAGTACGTTGGCGTTTTGTGTATGTTTGACATGCTTGCCTCACTCATGGTAATATGCAGTACAGTACATTGTGTGTGTGTGTGTGTTTGTAATATGATGTGTGGTTTTCCCAGGAGCTGCTGAGCCGGACATCTCTGGAGAGCCAGAAGCTTGATCTGATGGACGAAGTGTCCTACCTGAAGCTGAAGCTGGTCAGCATGGATGAAACACAACCTAGCACACACCCTCAGGACCCCACGGACACCAAGCAGAACAAGGCAGAGGTAAGCGAACCAAAAATGTGTGTGTGGGTTTATGTTATTGATGTTGTTTTTTAACTGGGAATTTTACTTCTTGAAAAATTATTTTGAGGTCAAAATATTTGTGTACCTGTCCAGGTTGGGACACCGAAATGCAAAGCCTGCTGGTATTTATCTTTTCTGTTTTCTCAGTGATGTAAAAATAGACGTGTTCTCTTGGGATATTACCGGACACATCAAGTTGTGTTTGGGTCTGTGACATGCCATGTAAGGATGTGTGGGTAATGTTTTTTTTCCTGTGCTGTCATTGAGCCAAGGGAAATTGTAACTCAGGCCAGTGGCTCCCGTGGTCATCTAAGCCCTCGAATACTCCCACCAAAATAATATTTTATTGAACTTGAAATAGAACACAGATTAAGAAGAGGGGTAAATAATCACCTTTTGTGTCTTAAATGTGACATCCCTTGTGGGAACGCATGGCGATGTTTCGCCTGGAATGTGCGTTTGATGTTCGCCAGAGCCGTTCTTAAATCTGGTGTCGACACGCCGGTGTGCGAGTGACAGGAGATTAACGCAAGGTACAGATGTGTGTTGTCAGCGGACACCAATAATATTTGAATGGTATTAAACTGTTTAGTTGGAATATGATTGCGTTGTCATTCAGGACAAACAAATGTGTCTGTATAATCAGTCTACTTTAAATTGTTTTCAAACAATTTAAATATTTTTTTAGGGGTGTAACCACGTTATTGTTGAGGGAGTCTTTCGTTTCCTAAAAAAAAAAAGTCTTGGACTTTTCAGTGTCACAACTTTGTGTGTAGGTCCGGAGGTATTGTTAACAGAATGCGTAACCAGTATTCAATCATTTTTAAACAGGCACACAATAGTATTCTCTCTCTCTCTCTCTCTCTCTGTCTCTCTCTCTCTCTCTCACCCCCACACACACACACACACACACACACACACACACACACACACACACACACACACACACACACGCGCGCGCGCTCACAGAATGGCCTGGTAGTGGAGCAGTGTTTGCCTGTCGTCAGTGGTCTCTTTGTATAGGCTGTGTTCATTGTAGCATCCAGCTGCTGTCCAGTGGCACGGTGCGATGTAGGAGCGGGCCTCATGGTTAAGCCTCGTGCCAGAGTCAGCACCCTGGGCTGAGCTTTAGCTCCACAATGCACGTTGAGCACACAAATGCATGCCAGACAGATATCCACACGCACGCACGCACTTCACACACACACACACACACACACGCACACACACACACACACAGTGGGAAAACTGTGATCTCTCTAGAACAGTGCTTTCCAACCCCCCCACCCATCCAAAAAAAGACGCATAAATAATATTCAAACATGTTGCTAAAGACAATAAAGCTTAGATAATAATAGTACAATACAATATTATGACCAAACAATGCCCCCACACACACACATTTACAGTTACAGCATTTAGCAGACGCTTTTATCCAAAGTGACTTACAATTGGTACATTTTACACGGAGCAGGTAGGGGTTAGGCATCTTGCTAAAGGATGCTTACAGGTGGGCCACCTCCGGGGATTGAATCCACAACCTTCCGGCTGGGAGTCCAACACCCAGACCACTAGGCTATCCTGCCCCTGTTCACACACACACGCACGCCTTACCTACAGTGAGTGGCATAGCATTTCCTTGGTTACAAGAATAACAATATGTGTACTTGGCCATCATAATGTGTATGTACGTGTGTGTGTGTGTGTGTGTGTGTATGGTTTGTAACAGCTGCTAGGCTCTGTCTGGCTGCCAGAAGGAATGGCAGGCATCCCTTTTCTGCATTCCACATGGCCAAACACTTTCACGTCTAGATACCACACCAGTGCAACACACACACACACACTGAACCCACACACCGAAGAGTTGTGTAACTCTGTAACTCTCCATTAATTTGTGAAGTGTGTCTCATCAACAGTTGATGCTCACATCAACTGTCTTCTTTTCTTTCTCTCTCTCTCTCTCTCTCTCTCTCTCTCTCTCTCTCTCTCTCTCTCTCTCTCTCTCTCTCTCTCTCTCTCTCTCTCGCAGTCTGGTTTAGCTAACTGCCCTGTTAACGGGCTCTAATAACACCTGAGTGCTAGTGTGTTGTAATGAATGTGGGGGCCACTTTGAGCAATAAATGCTACACTAAACTTAAACCTGGCACCCACACTTGGCTCTACACTCGGCAGAATCCATGTTCATATTACTGTAACAAGCACTTCAGGACATAAGATGTGTGCCACGTCAGAACACACTGTTGCGCTTACTTGACCCACCCTTTGTGAGAGAGCAAGGCACGCTAAAGAATGTTTCACTTCACCTCACAGAGATCTAATATCTGTCATGCTGTAGTGATGGCAGGAATAGCAGAGAGAGAGAGCGGGGTGGGAGATATGCCAGGGTGTGTGTGTGTATGTGTGTGTGTACAGCTACATACTTGAGCATGTATCTTGTTTCCCACACTATTCCAGCAATTTGAGAGAGTGTGGCCTGATGTTTTTAAGTGTATTTGTGTGTCCGTGTGTGTGTACGCCTGCTGCCAATGACTCTTCTTATACCAGGGTAATACACAGTTAGTTGCTCTGATGACTGCAGATTTTCTTGGGGTATTTTGAGGAACACACCTGGATGTTGTTTTACCACTTATTTGTTAGAATTGACTACTCCCTCTTCCATACTGTGAACTGTTTGCCGCAGTGACTCCATCCAGTATCTGTTCTTTAGTATTAAGTTCCTGTTTTGTTGTTTTTTGTTGTTTTGTTTTGTTCCCTACCCTCAGATGATGGATCATACTCCACATAAGGATGTGCCCAAATAATGATGAGATTAACAAACTCCTGCTCTCCTCTCCTCTCCTCTCCTCTCCTCTCCTCTCCTCTCCTCTCCTCTCCTCTGCTCTCCACTCCACTGATCTCATCTTCTGCCCTCTGCCCTCCTCTCTGCTCCTCCCCTCTCCTCCCTCCACTCTCTATTGTGCATCTCTCCCCGTCCACACCTCCTCCAGTGTGTGGTAAACCTAATCAGTGAGCTCCAGGAGCAGATGTGCAGGTTTCAGGAGGAGATCACCACTCGCATCCAGGAGAGGCGGGCCCTGGAGGAGAGGGAGGGCCGGCAGGGGGACTCCGGAGCCGGCCAGGCTGCGGGCCGGAGCCCCGAGCTGGGCCTGGGTGGCTCTGAGCCAGGCGGTGGCCAGTTGCACCCTGGAGGACAGAATGTACATGTAGGGAGACTTGATGGATGACCCCCGCCCCCCCACAACCCTCTCTTCTTCTAACCACGCTGCACCTCGTATCTAGGCATTACCACAGATTCAAACTAACAACCTCTCTCCTTGTGTGCCAATGTGTTTATGTGTGTACTGCAGTATACATGTATAGAGGCACACTGTACCCTGTCTTTTATGTCTCTAGATAGTTTTCCAAATGCCTACAAACACCTGAGGCTGCTACAATACCATACAATACAATGACCTACAAATGACCTACAATGACCTACAAAACAAGGGCAAAGCTCCCAATGATTAGTCAGTTGTACCTTACCTTCTAAAATTAAATGTGGTCATTTTGCAAAGGATTATTTTTCCCAGGGTGTCATTTTCCTTATTTTTCAAAATGTATTTAATTTTTTATATTTTCAGCTCCATCTGATATCTCCTGTTTTTTTGTCATTTTCAAACAGCTATACATTTCTTTAAGGAGAGAAAAATACTATGCTAAATATGTTTAAGGCCAGATATGGTTATCCTATAGCTAACATAAGAAATGCAGTGAAGAGTTGGTTTCCTCTTAGCTTATACTGGAGGTGCTAGCACATTGGTAGTAGCAGGGTCCTGTTGAATTTAATAGCTCAACCCCCTTAGGAGTCAGATGGGGTTGACAGGGCCACCCAAAGCCATTAAACCGACTTACTGACTTACTGAAGAATCGTAAGCATTTGGAAAAAAAAGCAAAGAAAAAACAAACAACTCATTTCCAGGTCTGGATTTGTTTTTAATGGGTTCTGTAATTATGTATTTTCTTTTATTGAGATGGTGTGTTTGCATGACAGTTGTTTCTCCCATTACTAACAAAGGTTTATGTCCCTCCCTATACACGGATGAAGTGGGGGGGCTTTAAACCAATGCCAATAATGCTTGGGATATCTATTGTGACTTAACTTAAAGGTATATATTAAGTAGAACGGACTGTCATGAACATAAAGGGAAACTCCCATATTGGAGCACTGCCTGCCCTCAACCCATCCATTTGTATGATACAATACTCATAACAGAGATGAATGTAAATAGTGAATTGAATGCAAATATCCTCCACAAACATAGTTTTACACCCATACAGGCATATAGACTAGCTTGATATGCAAATCTTACTTAATATACCTTTAAGTAAAACAAAAACACAATTTTCACAACAAACAACAAGAAATCAGCTGTCGGTTGCTAAGGGAGACTCTGGTCATATATGTATGATTTACAAAATGTTCTTGGTGAAAACGTTTTCTACAAATAACTTTGATGGCTTGCTTTCTTGGTTTGGGGTTCCCAGTTTCAAGCTATTCCTTGTGGATAACTGCACACTGTGGGAGTTTGTTTCAGGAGAATAACAACTGCACTGAATCAACTGTATCCATATATTGTATTAACTATTGAACCCTTCCCCCTGCACTGACTGTGGGTCTGTATGTAAATGCCTCGCACTTCTTCCTTTGGCATGTGTTCGGTAACAGTAACCATTTCAAAAAGGTTTTCAGAATCATTCAACTGCATGTCAGTTTGGGGCTTTGGGAGATTTGCCTGTATTGAACCGAATATTTACTGTATATCTAAACTAACAAATGTTGGGTTGTGGTTCTCCTTTGTCTCAAGGACTTGCTGCAGGAAGTAAGGCATCTTAAGAGCAAAGTGGAGGAGCTGGAGGGAGAGAGGAGCCAATATGAAAGAAAACTTCGAGCTACGAAGGTACTGTACTGTAAATACACTTCAGATCTACATATACAGTAAACACACACACTTGACACTTGAAATCTAGTACCATTGTGAAAATGGAACAAGAATGTAAATGCAGATGTAGATTTGAATTAAGACAACATCAGGGAAGGAGTGGGATAGTGAAGGGACATGAACACACTCAGTCGTGCCTATACTCGGAATTCTAAAGCACCCTGGATTGCACACCGAGTTTGTCTGTTTGTCTGGGATTTGTCCCAGCAAACTCTGGGACAAATCCCAGACAAATCCCAGACAAGTGATATACCCAGACAAGTGTTGTTACCTCGGTATAATAGACATGCCCTCTCAAAGGTTGCTTCTTTAGTCACTCTCCATTCACTTTCATTTGTTTCCCGAAAACAAACTTCTAACTAAAATGTACAGTAAAGCAGGTCAAAACAGAACCTTAAATGCATGTTAAACATTAGATTGTTTACCGGTCGAGTGTGTATTTGTGTATTCATGCGGCACTAGGAAACAATATAATATCACAGAAGTGAATAGAAAATGTCTACATGGAAAAGTTCCTAACAGTGTTTTGACTCACAGACAATTACAATTAGGTCATTTAGCAGATGCATTTATCCAAAGCGACAATTGCATGATGCTATTACATGGAGCAGATAGGGGTTAGGCATCTTGCTCAAGGATGCTTACAGGTAGGCCAACTCTGGGGCTCGAACCCACGACCTTTAACAACTAGACCACTAGACTATCCTGCCCCCTATGGACACTACTATTACTAACTACTATTACTAATGCTATTAAGGGTTTTCAAACTGCTTTATATTTTCTACTTGTGCTGGGCTTTTACAAGACCTAATTTATAATCTCACACCGCAAAGAGCCAATGGTATGAGGTCTCTCTGGCCCCCACCCTCCTTTTGAGACTAAACAGGATGATAGCTACTACAAGTAAACAATTAGAATGAATAGAATAGATACATTAATAGAAGTTACTGCCATTGCAACCTACACTTGTTGCCCAACAACTCCCAAGAATAGGACTGAAATCAGTGGAACTACAACAGCTTATACTCGCATATGTCACAAGAATTGACAGCCTACATTATTTGGAATGTGGAATGGAAGGGACCCAACAAGTAATCTTAAATCCTGCTGAAGTCGTTTAATGTGGTCTGCAAAATGCATCATTATCTTGTGCGTGCACTACTACCATAGGAAACCATTGTTTTACGACAAATATGTGAGATTTTAGGTGAAGCCCAGCATTATAGTGCCTTCAACCTGCTCTCTCTCCCTCGCTTGCTCGCTCCCTTGCCATTTAGCTTCAATGCTCTGGACTACTGGATCCTTCACTTGCTCTCTACCTGACACACTAAATCCCCCTTTCCCTTTCTTTCACTCCCGTCTTTCTCTCTTTGTCTCTCTATCCTGGTTCTATCGCTCTCTGAAAACTCTCTTTCTTTACCTAGCTCTCTCTCCCTCTTTCTTCCTCTTCCCCTGTCTCTCTTTCTTCCTCTACACCTGTTTTTTTCATCTCCACTTTTTTTTGTGTGTTTCTGCTTCTTTCTCTCGACCCCCCCTCCCCCCATCCCTGTATCTCTTCAGCTCGCTATCTCTTACTTTATTCATGTGTATTATCAGTCTCTCGTGACCCAGCTGTCCAGCCTCAGGCTGATGGTGGAACACACACAGCTGGAGAAACAGCAGTGGGAGGAGCGCTGGCGCAGCGCACAGGTGCCTCTTCCTCCACCCTCCTCATCCTCTCCCTCATGTGAACACTGTAAACCCCAATAATTTGTTACACTTTGTGTTAGGGAAACTGATCACTTTAAGTACAATTAAGTACTTAATAAAGTAATCGTTTAAGAAACAGCACCATGTACTGGTTGAAAACAGGCTATTGTAATTACTGGTCCTGATTGGCTCAAATTTGTGCCAGGTGATGTTATGGGTAAGTTAACTAAACTTTTTGGGGTTTACAGTGTACATACGCATGTTGACAAATGTGGTGAATTTGTACTCGTCTGTCTCACAAGGGCTGCGTTTAATTTTTAACTCAATAACAGACACAACTAATATTAACATAAATCGAATTACAACTCATGTGTCGCGTTCTTGTCATTTCACTTAAAAACTCTTGAGTCGAGTCCACTCAGTCAAAATCAAATGCACCCAAGGAAGCTGTGTTCTGCTAAATCTTACTATAATACAATAGAAATACTAGAAATACTGTGTCCAGTATTTTCTTTTAAAAAATGTATTTTATTTAGGCAACTCATAACCTAGAGAAAGGTATGCCTATTCCCTCAACCAATGAATCAGCTGGTTTAGAGCCAGAAAAGTCAGCCAGACAGCACATTTTTATATTTCTCAAAGCATGGTTTTGCATGGTTCAGTTGGTTCCCCGCATGTAACATGTATAGTAATTTACTTTTTAAAGAGTTGCTTTACAGTGGTGAGAGTAAAGCATAAATCCATCCTTATGTCTGTAATGTTCTGTCATTCCTTCTGTCTACCTGTTTGTGTTTCAGCACCAGATGAATGTCATGTGCATCTATAGGCAAATTGTGTGTGTGTGTGTTTTCAGGGAGTCATTTTCTTAAGCATTCATTCCAGAGATTATGTTCCCTTCATTTACCAAGAATGAAATTTAGGTTTTTGCAGGAGCCTCTTCCTTTTGACTGTGAAAATTATTCCTTTCCTCTTGAAATGTGTTTAATGATCCATGAACCTGCAAGCACCAACACCACTATTCAATTGCTAACATTCTGTACTGATTAGACACCTCATGTTCTAAACTGCCCATGAAGAAAACCTCCTGGTGTACAGGAAGTGGTGGTGGAAGTGTTTTTTTTGGGGGGGGGGGGGGAATGTAGACACACAGTTAACACTCATAATCACATTAAATATTATTATCTTTTGCACTGTGAGCCAAAGAGCTTGAAAACCGCTGCAAGTTTTAAGAAAGCGCTGACTTAAAAGACACTAAAGCCAGCAGCCAGAATATTGTATTGTGTGTCATCTACAATATTGTTTACAGGCAGAGATGTCAGAGCTCCAGCATCTTCTGTCCAACAAAGACGCAGCAATTGAAGCTCTGCGAAACGAGCTGCTGGCCAGAGGCAGCACAGCCAATGACACTGCAGAGAAAGGTACACAAACCCTATGAGATTGTCTGTCAACACATACCAACTAACACTTAATCAACACATCCCTTTATCTTCTATTGTGAACTAATATATAATCTACTCATTGCTGCCCCCTGCTGTAGAGGAGGTATATATCAAGCAGCTGATTGACAAATGTAAGACAGTGTGCTGTGTTCAGTGGTCCAGTTTCCAATCAAACTTGGTGCTAGCTGAGCTTGATAAAAATAATCATCTTATTAGATTGTTAAACCCAAATAATGATTGCAATACATACAATACTTTTGATGTTTTCATAATACCAAATTACCATTATAACAGACACTAATACGAATGTGCCCAAGTGGCCACTTGGTAAAGATAAGTGCTGATTAATCAAATAAGTGGCAAAAGGTTTAGTTTGAAATTGAACCACTGATTCTTTTTGTGCTTGTTATAAGCAATACAGTTTATTCTATATCGAGTAATGCACTGCATCACTACTGGCAAACACCAGGCTTCTCTGTTGATTCATGCATCATTGTGCCGATGCATTTTTAAATATATTTTTGCATGTTGGAACTACGGTTCAGCAAATGGCCCCTCCATTATAGATGCATTACCTCAACCTAGTATAACGTTCCATTTGATATGCAAAGTCAAAATTTGAACATCAAAACAAAAATTCAAAAACACCTCTGCCTGCTGATTTCATAGAATCAGTTCCAGGTTAATTTTCTAACCGGGCTTTTCCCACATTGTAAGCTTGACCTGACATATGTATTTGAGAGGATGCTGAAGAACCTTTTCTGCTGCATGCATGTTCACCATAAGGTGTTCCTTCATGGATGTAAGATACATAATAATTCCTCTACAATGTAACCACTCAAGGAAGAAGTCATTTCATCTGTGTGTACCAGGTGACATTGAGGTCCCATTGTGCTGTCATTGTCTATTTGGTCATCCATATTAGCATGGTTGTCACAACACTTGCTACTGTAGTATTATTCACATCACATAGCGACACATAGCGATTCATATTTTTTAATTTATTTTTACCTCTATGCTTTCCTTGTTTCTCAGACCAAGAGTTTCACAGACTCAAAATGGGAATGGAGTCATTGTTAGCCTCAAATGAGGAAAAGGTGAATACAAACTTTTATCAGGATTAATTTATGTATTTGTTTACATTTTATTCACATTAAAGTTGAGAAGAATAGGTTTTTTAGCTTTTATTTTTCCTTTCATTCAGTCTAATAATTTTTTCAGTTTTTTTGTTTTCCTCATTTATTTGCTTGTTTGCTTAGTTTCTTGCAGTTTGATTTGTAATATTTATTTCAAATATTAGTATATAAGTATATAAAGTATAAGTACATTGAATTGTATTTGATTGACGTGATATAACTTGTTTTAGTGTGCTCTCACACAAAAGCCATCTGTAGTCTAAATAATAGTGTAGTCTAAATAATAGTTGTAATGTCTTATGACAGGATCGTCAAATAGAGGAGCTGACAATTCTACTGGGTCAATATAGGAAATTTAAAGAGGTGATGGCTCTTACTCAAGGTGAGAATTATTCACTGTCATTAATATTTTGTACAATTTGCTGCTCTGTTCTGCTGCATCCATCTATGCTTTTATCATCCATCAATGTACTAAAAAGCCAAGAGCCACATTATAGATTAAATGGACACTCCTGTTTTTCGTTATAGCCCAAAGATCCCCAAATAAATTCATGAGAAGTACTGAGGTGTGGCAGGGGCTCACGCTCTTGCTGGTGTCAACCAATCAGCGTAGTTGTTTTAGATTCATGCCCCTCCCACACTCACACAGTTGTGTTTCCAAACAAATTATTTGGGGTTCTGTAGGTGCTGTAATACGAGGAATGTACCTTTTAAAATACATTGGCTAACGGCTGGTATTCCCTTGTCTCTGGTGGTGTGTGTGGTGTTTGGTGTGTGGTGTTTACCCACCAGGCAGTAGTGACGAGGAGCTGAGCAGCAGTCTGAAGCTCAGAGTTCTCACACACAAGGCACACTCTGAGGTAAGATGATCCAACCACGTGCATGAGTTTTACCACAGGTACCACTGTCCAAAAGGGTTCTCAACGATGGGGGGTGGGAACCCAGATAATTTTGTCGGGGGGTTGCAATCTAGTTTTATTATCTTTAAGGTTATTTATCTTTAAGCCTAGCATGTGTTCCAATTAACCGTTGTATAACTAGCTGTATAACTAGTGGTATAACTAGCTGTATAACTAGCTGTCTTATTGTGACATAGGAGTTGAAATGGCTTGTTTGTTGCTCTGTGTAGATCTCTTCTAGAGGCTCATCTCCCCTGATGGTGTCCTCATCCTCTTTCCAGAGAGAGCTAGATTTTAGGTACGCATGCACACACGCATACACACACAACCTGTGTTTTCACAACAGGCATAGCTAGCTAACTTTAACTTTCTCCATTGAACATCAGAGATTTATCTGTACACACACACACACAGACACACACATTTTACTCACTAGCTCAGACATGCCAGAAAGCTGTTACAGACAATAACTATGAATGTTAGAACTGACTTGTAGCTGTGTTAAGCTACTCTGGAGTTGGACGTTGGTAGCTGAAATACTACAACATAACTGTTACACCATTACTACAAAGGGACGTTTTTAATGCAAACTGTGTTTTCTCTGGGATTATAGCTGTCGTAGTATCCAGAACTCATTGGGCACATCTCTGGTTTCCTCACCAGACGCAAGCTTCCTTAATGGAGCATGGCAAGTTATTTTTTGTTGTTGTTTACCAACGATGACATCATGACCTTTATAATGTTCACACCCTATGGTGAGCACGGTTTGACGTTACCTTTACCTCACCTTTACTCAATATCCCCTAGGGATTCACATTGTATCTTATCTAATTGATCTCATGTTTTATAATTGAATGGAATGCAATCTAATTGAACAGATTGGAATGTTATCTAATCTAATGCCATTAAATCTAATCGTATTTCATCGTATTTCATCTAACCGAAATCTAACCGCAGGACTACAGCACCTACCACAGGTGCACCTAACTGAGAGTGGTATGATAGGCTGGAACATTTTCTATATCCTAATGCCAGTATTTATTCCCTGTGCAGGAACCAGCGTCGCATGCTGTCCAGCAGTCTTGAAGAGTTGCAGAGTGGATCTTTACAAAAGGTCGTCTGTACTCCAAATTACTCTGTGAATTATTTTCAGATAACAGCACTGCTATGGGTTTAGCCTTAAATGGGTAGTGTATACGATCTGGCATCGCTGCAGATTTAAAAACCTAAAAACCACATGGAAGTACCCTGCTTTGGGCAGGGTACTTCCATGTGCGGTGTATGCCTGCATAAAACCCGTAGTGATTGGAGTAGCCTCCAATCACCATAAAACCCCTTGTTTAAAAATAACTACTGTCAGGCAATGTCATACCGTCATTGTGTTTTAATACAAATGGAAAGCAAGTAATTCAACGAAACACACACATGCACGTACAACCCTCCTAACACCACATTGAATGAATCAGAAGAACACAGGCAATTAACAGTTGTTGGGACCAACTGAACTACCCACCTGGATGCTGATTGGGTGGTGGTAATCTTCTCCTACCGATCCATAGCTCTTCCCCCAGTGGCCAGCTAATGCACACTACTCCTTTAACCTGACTAACATGTTAACATGCTAACCAATGTTCAGACTAACCAGGCAACCCAGTCTGTGACTGCGGGAATTCTAACTTTCTAACTGTCTGTGTGTTTGTGTGTCTACGTGTGTTTGTGTGTGTGTGTGTGTGTGTGCATGCGTGCTTGTGTGTGTGTGTGTGTGTGTGTGTGTGTGTGTGTGTGTGTGTGTGTGTGTGTGTGTGTACTATAGGGTGTAGAGATCCAGACGCTTGAGCCTGAACCAGCCATTAGGGCAGAGGTGATGTTCAGCTACATCAACAACCTGACCTGCACTAACATCCTAACACACTGAACACAATTCATGTGCACATGCATTAACACAAAGCTGGGGGGTATACACAGTATATACTGTATACTGTGTATATAGATCAGATTTAATATAGTCTCTCTTCATATGTACACATATTAGATCCCTTTTAGGGTGTATTGTTTGTGTAGATGCCTATCATATATGGACCCACAATCCATAAACATACATGTACGCGTTATGCAAGCTATCACACAGTACATCCACACACACAGACAGGCTGCGCTCCACATGAAGTGGTTGTCAGTAATATTAACATCACAGTGTTCTCCCAGCTGTTCCACTCTGTTGGCCTTTTCTCTGTCTGTCTCCTGATCCCAGGTTTCCCCTCCCGAAGACACAAACACAGCCTATTCTTAGATGCAGGTTATATCATGGGAGCAAGAGATCAAATGAAATGACGACCTGTCTTTTTGACCAACTCCTGTGACATTATAACAACACTTATAGTTAGCCTATTGTTTCCACTGAGATGGGCTGTATATAATGCTTTATAATGTCAGAAGAAAATAACATTAAGTTCAAAAGAGTATTTAGTTAGGGTCTGTGTCCATATAGCGTTTTTTGTAGGCTTCAACCCAACGCTTTCTAGAAAAAAAGTGCTTAGTTTAATTAGTAATATATTACAAGAAACCACCAAGAAACCATGTATTTTGAAACCTCCAGTTTTGGGCAGGGTATTGCCATACAGTATGTAGTGTACATATGCATAATACCTGAACAGATACACAAGCTTTATGTTATGGGTTCTGTTATGTTAGGGCCCCACATGTTATGTTAGGGTACACACACTACCCCAGAGCACATACCCCATTCACAGCATGTGCTTAGTAGCGCTTTCCTCACACACACCTGAAACACTTTACCATTTGATTAGCCTGACATCCTGTCACACTGTTAACAGCTGGATACTTTGCTTGTGCAGAACCGCCACATGGAGCTGAGCAAGTACCAGACCCTGCCGGGGAAGCTGAGCCGAAGGGGGGATGCAAGGACCGAGCTGAACGGAGACAAAGACGGGGTCAGGGAGCCTCCCTCCCCCGGGCGTCTGCCCCCCGTCCACAGGCTTGAGCAGGACTATGAGCACAGCCTCAGTGAGTCCCTACAGCGCTCCCAACAAAGAGGCAGTTATACTTTAACTATAAGCCTACCTTAATCCTCCTTCCTTGCCATTTAATTGTGAATAGCTGACATTTCTATTATATTCTGCAGTGTGAGGTATAGAGGGAAAGGTTTGTAGATAATTGGTTTGAAGGTTTAAAGAACATTTTGAAAAGTGAAAGTGATATCAAAAGTGTTCTTCTTATTCTCTACTGTACTAACGTCTGTCCTAACTCGTAATGCTTCTTTCCATTTCTATTTTTCTCTTCTGCTTGTGTGTTTTGCTGTTGTTACAACACTCTTTGCGTCTGTGCTTACGGGCTGAAGTTCGCTACAGGAGTACCAGCGCTCCAGCGTTAGGTACTGTACATCCACCCAGAAATACAAATTTCAGCTATTTGTATTCAGCTCCATCCAAATCATCTACATATAAAATGGACCTCTGAAACTAGCAGAACCTTAGTTTTGCCAGCTAGCTTGGATTAAACTGGATAAAGCTAACACCTGTCCCAAAGTGTAGCCCAACAGGCGATGAGCTTTGAAGCTTAAAGGTGATTTGAGACACTTTTTAAAGCGGATAAAGCAACACCCAGTGCAGGATTATGAGGACTCCCTCATGACTTAGAGAAATTGTGTTTTTTTCCACATTTGCCTACATCTCTGCTTATGAAAACATTCATAAAACATCTATTTTTTCTGAACTAATGCCTGCTTCTTTGTCTTGCTTTCCTTCGCTTCGCTAACCTCCTGTGATTTAGGATCTCCAGGAAAACATGACCTCTATGATGTGGGTGGGTACTCTGTTACAACCCCAGCCTGTTGTTATTTTATAGTCCAAAGCTAGGTGGTTTTCAGTGGATAATTATGAATACGAATGTAAATGAAAGCTGCAACTGTATCCTTAACTTGTCTTGTAGTGCGTCCTGAGAAGGAGGAGTCCCTTCTGTCCGACCACTCCCCTCTGTCCTCTGGAGTGGACTCTGGGCAGCAGTCTCCTGTCTCACCTGAAGTCAGGAAGAGCCACACAGGCATCCGGAAACTCTGGGGAAAGTAAGTTCCGAATTATGTTTATTTTTCTTTAGTTATATTTTCTATATTTATTTATTTATTTGTAGCCAGTGGGAATGAAAACATGCTTAAACATACAAACGCACACAGACACACACCCTCATTAGCCGTTCCATCATTCCTCAAGGATTCGTCGCAGTCAGTCTGGTAGTCCTGTCCAGACTGATGACCCAGAACTGGGAGAGTTCAAGAGGGGGGGCTTCCGAGCCACAGCCGGACCACGTCTGTCCCGCACAGGAAACACGCGGTAGACACACACACATACACACACACACACACACAAATTAGTATTGCTTTGAAGGTATATGTAGCGCCATACTGCAGTGTTAACTTTTCACCCACGTTTGTCTCCCCATTTTATCAGCGACTTAAAAACACCCTTCTCTAAGTGGACAATGGAGCAGGTGTGTGATTGGCTGGAGGAGATGGGGCTCAGTCAATACGGAGGGCTTGCTCGTCATTGGGTCAGCAGCGGTCAAACTCTTCTGTCAGCCACCCTACATGACCTAGAGAAGGTACACACACACACACACACACACACACACACACCCGCACTGGAATGACCATCTGTTTACCTGACAGAATAATCTTCCACCCAGCCAGTCACTTTAGTTCTACCTGTCTGAGCACAGTTCATGTCTGCCCATCCAATCAGGTTTCAGAAACGCCTGTCACTGTGGTCCAGCAATGCCATTCCGTTTTGCCTCCTCCCCTGTCAATGGTGTCTACCTGTCCTTCTGCCATCATGCTTGAGGGGGATCATTTTGATTTGACACTTAATATGTGCTCTCGCTGGCTCTTTAATGCACACACACACACACACACACACACACACACACACACACACACACTATTTGTCTCTCTCAGGTGAATCTAATGTAATCAACAGTGAGGTTTACTGTTCTTTTGCTCAAACATTAACAAACCATGATGAGAAAGACATACTAGGTGTATATTTGTTCCACCCTTGCACTGAATTAACCCAACTTGGTTGACTAGGGGACATTAGCCTAGTTAGTAAAAATTCAGTTGGTTAGGTACATGCAAGGAATACCTGGTTAGTATTTGTACTTTCCACTTTAGCTATAGTTTGTGTACTAATTCATCACATCAACATAACACTCATATATCACAGAGCCAAATCAGTGACAACTAATGAGATGGATGAGATGGAAACTGAACTGAAACAATCCCCCTCCCCTCCCTCCAGCACCTTTTGAGGAATGCACCCCATTTGTTACCTGGGCGCCCTCTATGCTTAGCCGTGGCAAACAGCAACATCAGTGACTGTGTACAGTACAGTATGTGGGACGGCCTTGCTAACCTTGCTAGGGTGGCGTCGTCTAAATCTGATATAAAATGTTACGTTGTGCAGTGTCACAGGCTGTCTCTCCCCCTGTAGGAGATGGGGATCAAGAACCCGCTCCACAGGAAGAAGCTGCTGTTAGCCGTCAAGACAGTTAGCAGCGCCCGGCCTAAGAAGTCAGCAGAGCTGGACTACATATGGGTCACACGTATGTATATGTATAGTCTGTGTATTCACACAGACACGCCGTGTACGTACTGACACAGGCACAATGTATGTACGTATATAGACACACATTAGGCTATATGTACAGTATACTGTGTTAAATATATATACTGTTTACTGTAGTAAATAAAATAGTTATTGGCGAATAGTTTTTCTTTGTTGTAATAGTGTGGCTGTATCTTCTGCACTGTTCCTGTTGACTCTCCTCTGCTGCTGCCAAAAACGAAATGACCCTGTGGCAGATCAATAGTGTTACCAAACGTGAATAACTCTGCTTTACGTGTTCCCAGGCTGGCTGGACGACATTGGCCTCCCCCAGTACAAAGATCAGTTCAACGAGGGCAGAGTGGATGGACAGATGCTGAGATATCTCACTGTGGTGAGTCAGTTCAGAGTCCAGTTAATAATATTGCGGAAGATGGACGATTGATTTCTCTGTTTCTAGAAATATTTCAATTCAAGGTCACTAAGAATTAGTTTGGCTAGCTACGCTGTAACTTCCTCAAACCTACCTCAAGCCAGTCGTGTTCAAGACAGCACACTGCAACTTATAATGGGTGGTGAGGTCTTTATTGACACTGGAGCTCTCACCTTAAGACATGTTGGCAAAACAAGATTTTCTTTCGTTTATTTTATGACTCATGCCATATGGGTCCAGAGGGTGAATAAACAAAGGTGTGTTATTTGCTGGATTTGTCATCTTGTAGTAATATAATAAATAAATCCTTATTTATCGTACACGCTTTCTAGATCAAGGGTTCCAGGTTTTCAGTTTTTAAAACTATAAATACTGTGTCTTCAACACTGATGTTTACCCTCCAAAAGACTCAACGATCTCTCACTAGACCCCCGGATGGCTCATGGGAAGTGACCGTGCTTACTCACTCTCTTTTTCCTCTTTCATTTCGCTCTCTCTTTCTAAGAATGACCTGCTGTTCCTCAAGGTGACCAGCCAGTTGCACCACCTCAGCATCAAGTGGGCCATCCATGTTCTCCATGTCAACAAATTCCACCCCAACTGCCTCAAACGTAGGCCCAGCAACGAGGTGTGTGTGTGTATGCACGCAAGCATTCATAAATTCATGCATTTTATATTTTATACTGGGAATTTCATACTATTCCCACAGTAGCCATCAACTTTGTCTAATCGCGGTTGTGTGTGATTCAGAACCAGATCACTCCCAGTGAGGTGGTCCAGTGGTCAAACCACCGGGTCATGGAGTGGTTGAGATCAGTGGACCTGGCAGAGTACGCGCCTAACCTGAGGGGCAGCGGTGTGCACGGGGGGTTGGTAGTAAGTACACACACGTGCACACACTCACACTGTTGGGATGGCTGACAGCTGGTCTTACTGTAAATCATTATTTTTTAATGCAGTTGTATTTTGTGTTTTCTCTTCTTTCTCTTGTTTACACTTACAGCCTTTAGCAGACGCTCTTATCCAAAGCGACTTACAATTAGTACATTTGTCAATAGGTAGGCCCTGCTCTGAGTGAATAGGTCATACGCCAGTAATTGTAAGAAAACAACTTTCTGTTAGAATGATCAGCATGCCATCAGGGCTAACTGAGCAATACATTTCACAACATACATTACATATCAACATACTATTAAATCCTCAAACAACCTAAATACAAGCCAACCCTCCAGGTTCTGGTCTTAACATAGAGCAGGTCGATTAGAGATAGAGATAGAGATGAGCCAGAAGATGAACAATGGCCATATGGTTATTGGGAGTGTTATGAGGTAGAGAGGTCCACACAAGTCTTCCTCGGGTGTAACTTCTCGGGGGGGGGGGGGGGGGGGGGGGGGGGGGGGGGGGGGGGGGGGGGGGGGGGGGGGGGGGGGGGGGG